>VZRZ01002780.1:0-81713 GCA_013398175.1 Climacteris rufus | reverse complement strand
AAGGAACCGGCACCCCCTGGCCCTGGCCTGGTGGGAACGGGCTGGTCGCAAGCCACACCCAGAGGAACCGCAACACCAGCTTATCCAGGTTAGCTGTGGTAGCCAAGACTCTGTGCTTTGGAACAGCTGCAGATCGTCCCCGACCAGTCAGGGACTATAGCTCGCATTAAGACACTGCACGGCCTCGAGTAGCCCCAGCTAAGTGTCATAGGACAGTTCTCCACAAACTTCCCAGTGTAGGTCCAATTGCACAAGTAGCAATACTTCCAAAACTGCTGCAGTAAATTCTTCTCACAGGGAAGCAGTCCTCTCAAAACTGGTGTGATGTGGGTCCTCTGCCACAGGGTGCAGTCCTTCCAAGGATGGGTTGTTCCAGCTCGGGAGCAAGGCCTCTTTATCCATGATGACTCCCACTGGACCACAGCCCCATCTGGGCATCCCCCAGTTGTGGCATGAGCACCTCCCCACAGGCTGTGGGTGGACCTCTCTGCATCCCCTGTGGACCCCCACGGGCTGCAGGGGGGGGGGCAACTTCCTTCACCATGTTCCTCACCACAGGCTGTGTCGTGCTGACTGCTGGCTGTCCGGTGGCCTGGGCAGATGACAAGGTTGGTGTCCCAGCAGCATGGACAAACCCAACCCCTGTCAGCAGCTAGCAGTGCTGTCTGCAGGAGACTCCAAGGAGAACTGGCAGCAGCGAGGTGTTGTTAGGCAACAAAGGCGAGAGCAAAGGACGAGAGAGGGCCCTATCTTTGCCTACAGTCCCAGCTTTATTCAACCCCCAAGGGGGCAGAAGGTCTGGCTGGAAGGGAGGTGAGGAATAAAAAGGCACCTGGGGGAGTGATTACATTGGTTTAAACCGGGGAGGAGAGAGAGAGGAGCAAAGGAGCAAACCAACAGGGAGATGACAAGGGGTGACAAGGGACCAATTACAGAGGGTTGGGGGAGGAACACATTTGAATCAACCAGTTTTAGACCAAACAGAACAGAACTTTCCAGAGCTTCATTACATAACCAACGAACTGCATTATTAAACATGAAGAACTGAATCAATGGGGATATGGGAACACAGAAGCTTCTGGAACAGAGGGAGGAGATGCTGCAGGAGTGACACCCAGTGGGGGACAGCCCTAGACTTGGGCCTCGCCCTTGGATCTGCCCTCAGGGTCGGTGTCCTGGGCAGGGAAGTCCACCCACTTGATGTCACTCAGCCCCATGGTGGGCTGGGCCACCGCAACAAGGCTGCAGGGATATCTCGGTTCCAGTGCTTAGACCACCTCACTCGCCTCCTTCTTCTTCACTGACCTTTGTGTCTCCATTGTTGTTTCTCTCACATGTTCTCACCTCCTCCTCTTCTCTGACTGGAATTAAAACTGAGTCACAACTTTGTTTTGATTTCTTCTTAAATATGCTATCACAGAGGTGTTACCACCATCTCTGATTTGTGCAGCCATGGCCAGCAGCACATCCATCTTCAGAGCCATCAGGGATTGGCTCTGCTGGACGTGGTGAAAGCTTCCAGCAGCTTCTCACAAAAGCCACCTTTGTGGCCCCCTCACTACCAAAAACTGGGCCCTGAAAAACCAACACATTAGGAATTAAATCTTAAGATACAGGACACAGCAGTGGCAGAGGAATGACAGCAAGAGACATGATTCTGACATGTACATATCCACACAGCTTACAAAATATTGTGAAGCAAATCCCTTCTGTAAAATGCTTTCAAAATGCCCATCATGACAATGACAATTGAAAAACAAAGAGTTGTTCAACAAAGAGGGAGAGTGATAAAGTACAATGAAGAATGAGGAGAGAAGAGGATGCAAAGAAACAAGAAACCTTGGGGAGGAGTAGGGAAGTAAATGGACAGAAATATATTGCAGCTGTAAGAAAACAGGAAGGCAATTATTAGAGTGATCTTTACACTTTACCATTGCATTTTATCTCAGAGGTTTTTGTGATTATAAATTAACCTCAGTTGTGTTTCAAAGAGATAAATATGACTCAAGAACTTGAACTAGCATTAGTGACCTTCAGTGCCTTTAAATTAAGATTTAAATGCTGTGGATTAGGACATAGTGAATGTTGTGTTGGGTGCAGGTGATTAAACTCTGGAATAGGTTGCCCAGACATCTGGTTGAAGTGTTCATCCTTGAAGATGTTGAAAACCTGACTGGGCAAAACTCTGAGCAACCTGCTCAATTTGACCCTGCTTGAGCAGCGAAGTTGAACTACAAAATTTCTAGAGGTCCCAGAAAACTTTAACCATTCTGTGATCCTCATAACATTCTACTCTATAAAGGTGTGAAAGAAGCAGCTGCTAAAATCTGCCTTAGGATATTAATTCTTTTTTCCCCTGATTTATTATGGAGCATGGTATTATAATTAAGAATAGGTAGGCAGAAAATCATAGCTGTGCTTTGTTCTGTAGATATATTTTTTCAAATGAAATAAAAAATGTAGCCTGTATTGCAGCTGTCACAAATTATACTACTTTTATGCAAGATGAGGATTGCCTATTGAAAACACGGTAAGACATTGTTTTCAATCATTTTTCTCAGTTCATAAATATAAGGAAATCGTTCTTATCACATGAATATATAGTTATTTTTTCTTTCTGAAATGATGTGTCAGATCATAGTTTTTATTGTTCACAAGGTATTCATTTTTCTTCTCACTTTTAGCAGTTTTTTAATTTGGATTTTAATTTTGAAAGGAAACCAACTGAGATATATGAATATATGAAGGAAATATTTCTAATTTATAATTTTTGGGCTAGTATTTAATTTCATATTGATTTTATTCATCTGATGCTTAGCTATATTCTGTTATCCTTTTCTTTCTTTGAAAGAAAAAAAAATGTATGTAAGGGTATAGCTGATTTATTTTCCTAAATATGTCCTGTGTTGCTCAACTCACCATCTTTTTCTTAAGTTGCAGAAGAATACTATTCATATGGGAATGCTCTCATCAACAGAGATTTCTTTATTTCAGATGAACTTGTGAACTTGTATGTTTGATTAGCAACAAGTAGTGGCTCATTTGTTAAAATGGACCATTTGTTATATTAATAAGTTAAACAGGGGTATCTATTCATTATGTGCAAGGTAATGCCAGTTCACAGACACTGTTCAAGTCCTGTCAGCCTCTGGTTTGGAATCAAACCTGCATGTGCAATATGGCTTGAAATATAGAGAAACAAATGATGGAAGTTGGACCATTTTGTTGTTGTTAAATAAATATAATCCACTGAGAAAATAGTTTTCATACTTTGCCTTTTCTAATAATGATTCTATTTATCTTTGATGTGTTTTTTGCACAGTTATGAATAGAAAAATCGTCACCTCCTCTAAAGGATTGGAAAAAGCAGTAAAACTACTGTGTGAATTAGGTCAGTCCTAAGTGAAAGAGCTGAGATGTAGCTGTACTGAATGTAACAGGCCCTGCTAAGATGCAGTGCTTCCCTGGGCACATTGTTTAATTAGAAAATCATTTTCCTGGACTAGGGCTGGCATGGTGCTGGTTACCTTAGAGAAGTCAGAAGAGTTTGAATCTGTCTTCACCCTTCTGTGTGCATATGTATATAAAAATGAATTTTTGCCTAGGGTAGCCAGGCAGATATTTAGCATAGTTATATAGTCATTATTGAAATTCCAGTGCCCTGCTATATTGAAAGATGTGAGTAGCCAAACTGAGCTCAGGGCTTGCACAATAGCGTTAGGAAACTGCAGTTCTGCTTTTATAACTATGGTGTCCTGGATCTTTTGTCTTATTATCTTTTGTCTTAAATTATATTATTTCTGGTCATGCAGACTAGTTTCACTTGGCAAAAGATTGCTGGTAAAACGTGAATTTCAATCTTTCTCTTACATACTAAGTATTTGTTTTTAGACATTGACAAAAATGCTCCAGGAAAAAAAGGTTAGTTTTTACAGAGTAATTTAGTTCTCATCACATCTTGGCAATTTGTCTTTAGAAAAACTGTGGGCTGATCACAACAGAGTGCAGACATATGAAAACAAGAACTGGCATGATTTATGATATCCTTATCTCTAAATGTTTTCAAATGCAAACTTTTAAAAAAGTTGTCTGTAGAAAACCAGAGGTATAAAGAATAATATTAAGAGACACAGTTTTATTTGGTGATCAAAATAGATAGGAATGCCATGTACTTTCTTGCCTATGATTCCACTGTGTTTGCCAGTACACCTTCCCAGAATAATCTTTGACCATAATTATTTTTTCTAGCCTCATCAACTTTCTAATCTATACATTTTCATATTTGTGTTCTATCATAGAGAACAGGGAGTAAAACGAAAGACATGCTAAGAAATGTCTGAAATTATAAGGGAGTTTAAGATAGATTTTAGGGAATTGTTCAATTTTTTCACATGATAAGACCTAGGAGTGCAAAGAAACTCCACATTCTACTGACCACTCCTGGAACTTTTGAGCTTGTGGAATGTGGATAGGATACATATTTTGTTAAATTAATGCAAGTTTAAAAAAATCATAATACTTAAAGCTGAATTAGGAAAAAATGCTGATTACATTTCAAGTAATTTATTAGCGGAAAAAAGTTCACCAAGAAAAGAAAGCAAGGAACAACATGACTGTTCCTAATCAGAGTAAACAAATTTATAATTAAATCAAATTATTCCTTCAGCTGATGAAGTTTCCTGAAGAAACTTTTATTGTCCTTCCTTCTTTTATACAGTGAATATTTTTTTTTCATTTTAAAAGAGAATTAAAATTAAAATCGTCACTTCTTCATGATATGCTCTTAGTGGAATTTTATTTATGGAAGTTATTAAAATTGATGAAATCCAACCCTCTCAGAATTATGACCTTCAGTCAAACTTATTTATTCAGCATATGCATATTACCTGTTTTTGTAGCTAGTTTTCAAATTGTATTATTGTATTTTTTAAGAGGACAATAATTTTATAGTGCCTTTGATATTTGATATTTCTGCCAATGAAAACATATTTTTGCCCATGAAACGAAGCTGATGGTATCCTACTTTTTACTGAAAGTATTTATATTGGTCAACTTTAATCTTTACTGGCAAAGTTAATTACATTTGGGTATAGTTGGTGTAAAATAATACTCTTATAACATTCTTCTTTCTTTCACCCATTTTAAAAGTGTGAAATGGAGGTTCCTGGCATTAGAGAATCAGGCCCCATGAATCCTGTTCCTAGAAAAGAAATTCTTTCACAAAGAAAGAAAATATGCCACTGAAGATAATTTTAAGTGTGTTGAGTTCATTTTTTTTTTGATGGAAAGAAATAAAAGAGAAAGAAGAAAAGCATTGTATGCAGAGATACCACAGAAAGATTAGAATTTGTTTTTTTGCTATTTATGCTTGTGGGTGCTGTGAGATTTTCAGAGAAGACAGTGCTACTGCTTACTAAAATAAGATTAAATAGATAAGAAAAGGAAAAGAGACTTTTTTTTTTTCTACAGGATTGCTTGTCTAGTTAAGGTTGTGTTTAATGCAGGTAGAAGAATATCTTGGGATAAAACCAATAATATGTTTTTATTGGTATCCCAATAGATACCAATTATTCAGCATTTAGAAATTCTTAACGTTAAGTCTGGAGCCCAAATAAAGCAAGCTTTAGAGCTTTAAGTCTGAATTCAGATGAATACATTACTATTTAATTGTAAAATTTCAGAACAGCAAGCACCAGGATCTTGCTGATGCTATAGGTTAATATACTAAACTTTATTTCCTTACAGCCTCAATTCAGATTATGAATGGACCACAAGAGAAAATGAGACTTATCATTTTGAGCTAGTCAAGCCTAATATTTTAGCTCTGTTTTTCATACCAGCCATTGTGAAAGGATTAGCAATCTGTCTTCAGAAGAAGTTCAGGACTAGAGAGACACATGCCAAGGCAGGTAAGAAGTGAATTGCCAGCAGTTATCTGGAGACAAGTGCACACCTGCTCTTGTTAACTCTGGCTCAAGGCAGGATTATTAACATCTCAATTTCCTGAGCACTATATTCACTCACACATCACTGAGAAACGAAGAAAAGATGCAAATATGTAGAGGGGATCGAATGTCTTCCATGCTACTCAGCAATACCAAAGAGCTGCCTGAAATCATGGGGAACAATTTAGAATAAGAAAATAAGAACACATAAATTTTCAAAATACTGTCAAGATAGAGAAGAGAAAATATGTTTATAAGACCCAAAAGTAGAAAATCAGAGCATATACCAAGCTTGCAGCAGTGATAAGTTATATTTGGTCAAGTGTAAGGTTTGCAGAAATACTTCTGAAGTAATGCAGTTCCAGATTATAAGAATTTGTTGCTGATTTCTGATGTTCTTTATTTTTCTTCATTTTTCCCCCCCTTTTATTCTTTCTCTCCAATGTTGAACATAGTTCTAAAAATATCTGGAATTTAATGAAAGGAAAGTTTAAAAAGGTAATGTAAATTCAATGACTGTTTGAAATGTATGTCTGAAAAAAAAAAAAAAAGATTGTATTTCAATCTTGGAAAAAAAAAAAAAGAAAGTATTTTTTCTCAAAGACTGTAATCTAAAAGTTTAAACATGTCAGGGACAGTAAGCCATTCACTTTATCTAGTAAAACACATAAAAAGTACTAATGATTCTACATAAATTGTATCATGCCATTTTTTCACTGAGTGTTTCCTGTAACATAGAAAAAAAAAAGATTGTATTTCTATCTTGGAAAAAAAAAATATGAAAAAAGTTTTCACCATGATAATCCTCTATTTTGTTTTCTCTTCAGACTGAACTAATAGTGCTAGTGGTAGCAAAAAGCCTTCTTCTTTTTATGTATTTATGTGTATGAGTGTGTTTTACAGAAGCATTCAATAATCTTAAGTGCTAACGAAGCACAAAACTGAAATATAGCTCAAGGAACACCAAGATCAATAGATGGATACAAAGACAGAAGGATAAGGACAGAAAGAGCAGTGTACAGGTCAAATAGGAACCAAAGTTTTTAAAGTTTTGTGAATAAGGTTAATATGTTAAAATCATGTAACTCCTCAGTTATCAGAATAGAACAGGCCAGAGATTTCACAGACTACATAAACTCTTCAAACCAAACTTAATTGTTCTTTCCTCTTGAGGCAAGTTTTTTGGTCCATGATTTCTCAGGAAACCTTCCCAGTCATGTTCTACTATTGGACTTATTCATCTGAAAATTTTGAGAGGATTCTACACTAAAATTTTAGCATACTCTCTCTTAATAATCCTAAAACATAGAGGATGGTATGAGGTTACATTTGTCAGATTTGTGATCATAATCCAAACAGAAAAATAGAATAAAAGAAGCAATAGTTGCCTGGAGGATACAGTTATAGATACGTGGTTAGAGGAAGAACAGTAATTTTGGAAATATGGCTTAGCTGTAATATAACAGAATATTTCTGTTCATGTCAATAGCACTTAATCACTAGCAGGTAGAGAGGAAACTTTTTTTTTAAAGAAGAAGTAAGATTGTCCTGTAATTCTTATATTGAATTTCTTGTTTGTTACTAATGAAAGGCAACTTTTATTGTCATAATATTTATTGGTGGATCTTTTGGCTGAGAACTGTAAAGAACTTTGCAAACAGAAGCAAACAAGCAAGTGTCGCAGTAACGACACGAAAGAAGGAGACAGACACCTGTTGAGCAAAGAACAAACTCTAGGCTTCTCCCGCCCATCTTTATTTTATATGTGTCTCATAAGCCACTGTGGATTGGAGGAGACAAAGAGCTTCCCCTCAATCACTGGTCAAAGGAAATGTCCATCAAACTTCTGTGCCCAGGAGAAAGGAATGTAAATAAAAAGATAGTGTTACAATGACATGGCTATGTTTACAGAGAATGTCTGAGAACTAGTTACAAAAGCATGATAACATCCAGAACTGCAAAATTCAGGGCAACAAGCAAGTACCAGGAAAAAAAATAACAAACAACCCAACAAGCAATCTCCAAAAATATAGAGTACAGATTGTATGTGTTATTGTTTAAGTTTATGTGATTTTTCACTTCTCCCTACTTTATGTTTAAGTACGGTTTTCAACCTTGATAAATGACCAGGGAAAAAAAGCCTGTGTGGTTTTGGATAAAGATCTTTTTCCAGAACCATAGGAATCTGAATACCTCGTTTATTCTTCTTTCTAGTGCTATCAAAAGCAGATTTAAAAAATGGAAAATGGGTATGAATAAAATAAAAATATTTCTGTTGAAAAAAGTGTCTTAAAATATTAAATACTCTTAGTAACATAGAATCTTTCTTAATCTCAAATGGCCTGTGAAATATTTCAAATTTAACTTCTCATTGTGCCTGAATGTTTAGCATTGTTTTTCTCAGACAAATTAATTGCATTCATTCAGAATAGACTTTTCTATTTATTTTATTTCTGCAACTTTTCTTTCTATTTTTTTTTCCCCAGGCAGAGTTCTTTGCACTAAAACAAAAGAAGTTTAAATTCATAATGAAATGCCATTTCTGGAACGCTGTATTTGCATTTGAGAGTTGAGGACACTCAAGGTAATGTCTACAACCTCCTGTTTCAGGAAAGGTTCATGGATAGAGCTTTCATTATTTATGCAAACTCTTGAGGGTCATAAGTTCAGCTATTTGAAAAAAAAGTACAGTGTTGTTCAGGAGGCTCACAATGAAATATGAAATGGGGCAATTTAACTGGAGTGTTTGCAGAACAAATTTCTACTACAGATTTTCAATTTTTGAAGTCGAAAAGAAGTAACTTCTATCTGTAAGTAGCTGTCTTGTGCACAACTACACAGTAAATGAGGACTAAGAAAAGAAGAACCTCTTAAGAGAGGCGAAAGGAGATGCCAGAGGAAAGTGAGAACTAAGAGAGTGTAGGCTCACAAACCACAAAGACTGCATTTAGAGAAACATGTGACTCAAGAAAGCAAAAAGCACCCCACACCTGAGCAACTTTTAGAACAATTCATAAAACTGCACATAAGTTTTCTCATAAAAATTCAAGAGAAACTGATAAGCAAGGAATGTAGGATGGAGTCACAGAATGTGTCTCTTGGCACATCACTGTGATTCTGCTGAGATCCCGGGGGAGCTACTGCTACTTAATGCTAATATGTGTGTAGAAGCAGACTCATGACCAGATCTTTCTGCTGCTATTGTAGTAGTGTCTCTTTACTCTCAGTGCTAGTGATTCCAAATATATAGGAGGAGAAGACACTAATGAGAAACTGTAAAAATTAATTAAAAAGTCTATAAAGTTCTATCTGTGCACATAGGAATATGAATTTTAAATGAAGTACCATGAAGTAACAGAACTAGTGAGAACTTTTATGTTCTACCATAAAAATAAAATTCTCAGCCTTTCACTAAAATAAAATTTACATTTTTATTTCTGACAGATCATGTGATTTTACAGCACTGAACTTGTAATTGTTAGGGAATTCCTGACATATTGCACAACAGTAATATTCAGTTGCCACATGTGAATAAAAAGAATAAAATATGTATTTTTAATGAGGGATATAATTAATACTGCCCTGAGAGTTTAATCTCAATAATATTTTAATTGTGTATAGGTAGAATATGGGTCAGAAGAACAAAAGAAATTAAATGTATCATGTTAATATCACCTGAGATATAGGTATGCTTATATAAATATGTAAAAAATCTTGGTATTTATAAGAAGGTGTTGAATCAATCAATTTCTTTGAAAAAGGTTCTTCATGACTCAAAACTTTTGATTGCATAAAGTACACACATACATAGTGTGACATGAAAATACTAACAACTAACAGAGGCTGTAGTTGACCTAAGATGCTATTGTCATAGCTGAACAAAGCATATTTCTCCAAAATATCCCTTCAAGTATTGTCCTTCTCATGGCTTTCAGAAACACTGGACAAACTTATCTTTCTAAGGTGTGTAAAGTTTGTAGGAACAGACAACAGAAAAACCAGGCAGACACAGAAGCCACTTGAATCAAAGGTCAGAGAAAATAGGGGGAGAAAATGTCTAGCTAAATCCAGTCTGGGAACAAATATTCTGAGTCTAACTCTGTTATGTTAATTAGCAAGAGTGTAAAGAGAAAAGAGCAATTGACATCACATCACGGGGAAGTGGGTGAAGGTTAGCAAGAGCAACAGTGATGAGGTCATTAGCTCTTGTGTAAAAAGAAGAACAGGTAAGCACTTATGGCCAGTGAAACAACGTGTTAGCAGGAGCTGAGATGGGAGGTGAATTTCATGGGGACATAATACTGATGATCCAAGTGAACAATTTTGTGCAGGAAAGTGTGTAACACAAGTCTGTCAGTATTTCCTTTTTCTGGTTACATGTGTTCATGAGCAGATACCTTCACATTGACCCTGGAATAAAACAAGATTTTTAAGCATAGATTTTATACAGTGTGTACCATTGCATTGTCACATAATGAGATTCCATACAACAGATGGTTCTATATTTCACAAGGAATATGTCTCCACCAAATTACTGCAAGTTACTTCCAAAATAATTTTAACTCCCGTTAATAAAACTGATTTAGTATATTTAGTATTTACACTTTTCTTGGGAGACTCATCAGATTTAAATGTCTGACTCATATATAAACCTAAGTATTAAAGCATTGTGATCTGGGTGATAAAGTGAAGCAGTTTACAAAGTAAATGACATCTACAGCCACTGTAGCAGTCAGCTAATAGTAACACATCCTGGGGCATGGCATCGTTTCTCAGGATGTGACACAGGACGACAAAGTTCTCCTGGAGACCACAATCAGCTGTTTATTAGTGTCAGAACAGTGTATAACCATGTGACTTTGTTTATTCCAAAAGTGCCATTGTACTGTACAAGTATTGCATAGTGTTATTTTACAGTGAAAAACATAATATCTTGCCTGACTACAGCTACAGAATTTTCAAATCAAAGTACTTCACTCTTTAAAATGAAAGAAAAGCAATGTGTATGATTCTGTTCTAATGAAGTGCAGGGCTTCTCTCAGGAATAAAAATATGATAATTCATATAACCGAAGCATTCCATGTAAATTGTCAGCCATTCAAATTAAAGAAGTAACTAATGAATAACTGCATGCAAGATTGCATGGTGATTAGCAGTACAATATTTAATATCAACTGATGTTATCAATCATTTCCCATTGTAATTACCCAAGGTGTTGAATAGAAAATTGCTTTTAAAGAACATTTTAATAAAAGGAGTAGTAATTATTACAGGTAACTTGTAAAAGAGTCTGTTGCCACATAGATGTCATCAAAAAAGTTTTCCAGCCCTATGAATATTTTAAATACTTTCTTTTTCTGTACTAAAATGAAATAAGTGTTTTCTGAGGAATTCATGTACGAAGTGAGTGAGAAACATATAGAAAAACAGCCCTTAAACTCACCAAACACCTGATAATTAGATAATTTTTAATAATGAAAAAAATTATGTACATGGTCAGCCACAGGCACAGGGACTAAATAGCATGATATTCACTGCCAGAGATCAAAATGCACATGAGTTGAAAGATTACAAGCACATTGTAGTTTTTGATCATGCAATGTTTAAACACATTTTTTAGAAAGTGCTTTCACCTGAAACAACACACATATTTATATATTTATTTATTTCTACAATCTGTGTTAATGCTATTCTCTGCCTATGATATGCAACTAGTTAGTGCATGTTAATACCCTTTTTAAGATGACCAGCAAATAACTTTTCATCATACATCAGTAAAATGAAGAGCTGCTTGGAGTCTTTGAAATTATATTGATGCAAGACTCTTTGGGTGATTGTGGCAGCGTATGTGGCAAAAATCACAGCCCCACAGGCTCAAGACTGATAGACTCATTCCGAGGTTGTCACTGTCTGAGCCACACTCCCTTGTCAGGCTGAGCTTTCTGGCTCACCCCCAGCATCCCTTGCAACGTTGTTTACATGTTTCAGTTTATTGGTTAATTAAGGTATTACTTCATGTTCTGTGTAAGGTTATGTTCTGGAAGCTTCATTGCTGTTCAGTTCTCCATTGGTTCCATGTAAATCCTTGTACCCCAACTGGTTACTCTCCCCCGCTTGTATCCCGATAAATCCCCTGCTGTCACCCTGCCCGGTGCCTGGTCCCTGAAGCCTTCAGCTCTTCCCGATCCTCGCGCCGCCTCTCCTGGACCCTGGACCCTCTCCTGCCTTCCCTGCTGCCTCTCCACGGGAAATAAAAGAGCTGGAAACCACACCAGAGCCCTTCTCTCTGGCCTTTATCCTCGTTTGCACCCGTAACATCAGCCTGGGGCTCGCTCTCACCCAGAGGAGCCAGCACTGACAGAGCTGCCGGAGGACGCCCTGTGTCTGGGGAAGCCGCGAGCTGCAGCCCCCGGGAAACCAGGGCCTCGAGCAGGCACCCGGACCCAGTAATAGGTAATCGTTCTTAGTTTTGGCTTTTGCAGGTGTTCTATTTGATTGAGTTCATCATTAATTAGAGCTGGGACTTGAATCTGAGTTTCTTTTATCTCAGGTGTATGTAAATGACCACCAGATTAATAGATATTCTGAACTGACAAAGTGGTTGAGGGATACATTTCTCTTTGGTTTTAAATAGAAATTTCATCCTTGAGCTAAGAGATTTTTCACAACATAATTTGAAACCAAACTGATATCTTTGCTTTAAATTCCAGATTTATGTAGAGATTCCATCTCTACGCATAATTTTCTATAGGTTTTATATTAACAGTAGATAGGCATGAAGTGGGCAGGGCACGTCTAATCAGTAGAAAACCACACAATTAATTTACTTTTCATGACATTTTTACAGAGTAAGAAGGTTAATTTGACTTCATGTCCTTGGAATGTGCTATTTGTCTCTCAAACTAATATAATTTTTAACTGATGGCACAGAATCATAGAACAGTTGAGACTGTAAGGGACCTCTGGAGGTCATCTTGTCCAACGCCTTTGCTTAAGCAGGGCCACCTAGAGCCAGTGATTCAGGATGATGTCCAGATGGTTGTACATTTTTTCACATATTTCTTAATATGTTTTTATTCTCTACTTCTCTGAAATAAATCCAGTTGCCCTTAAGTGTTTGGCTTTATTTTTTTTCCTTATTCATTAGTTCCAAGGCCAGACATATTACTATGAATTAAAAGTATTAAAGTGGAAGAAATTTCACTTCTTTTAAAGATTTGGAAGTGTAGTTGTGGAATAGGAAGAACACTAATACTGTCTTCAAATATCATGCTTAAGTGAAGAGCTGTTGTATTTTTTACATGATCCCTGAAGAAAACAACTAGAAGGAGTTCGAGAACAGAAGATTAACTCTCAAAAATTGTCACTTCTCCATGGACTACAAAGAGATGTTAAGAAGGCTACCCTTCTAATATGCAGATTTTAATTTAGTCCTTAAAGTACGTGAGATTAATATCTTTTGTTGTACTTGAGAAATAAGTTCTTGGTTAGGACAGAGTGGAAGGATCTATGTATGCCTGACTCATTAAATGTAATGACTAAGTTTTATCAAAAAAATTAAAACAACCACTGAAAGAGAACATGTTAAGGATGCCTGGAAACCTGACGTCACGCAAAGGAGATTCCTTCTTTAAGTCTTCAGGAGACAATTTTTTTTGCTGAGTGTTTTGCTACACTTTCACTAAATAGTCCCTGTTACCAGAAAATCTGTGTAAACACACAGACTTTTCATGGACCGTTTAGAATCAGAAGACTGCCATCTGAACCAGGAAGACAGCTAACCTTGTCAGGACCCAAGCAGGTTGTAAAACACCCAGAAAGACTGAAGAGATTTAAGCTAGTGTTCCTTATTCATATCCAAGTCTACACAACTTTCTCACAAGTTTTGGCTGGGAATCCTTTCTTACACTTAGGCATATAAAATAAGTTGTTCACCATAGCAAGTCATGCCCTAGTAGCTGAACAGCAGTCTTTATCCTAAAGCAAGGATTGGCAGAAAACAGAAGCCTAACAGGTTCTGCCTACACTGATTCATTTAAAAAACAAAACAAAACAATTGACTAAAGCAAAGGAAAAAATAATAAAAAATGAGCCCTCTACTGAGATTAGTTCATGTGCTACTCTCTTCTAAAGTACATATTCCTTGGAGAGGGCTAAATGGAGTAAGGGTAAGGAACTAAGTGAGCAAACATTAGAACGGGGTTGATGATAAGCGATCAAGTGCTCCAGCTCCAGTGCTCCAGCTCCAGGTTAATTCAAGGTCTTTTTTCAGTAGAGAACAGGATAGACTAGAAATGGACATGGCTGCAAGAACCAAGTTATGATGAACCTGGCCGGTGAAGGCCACATTTCATCTCTGTGGGAAATCTAGTTATTGCACACCATAATTCAAAGTAGGAGTCTTGAAATTCTTGCTCTCTGTGTTAAAGCTGTAGTATGTTATACATTTGAGTAAGTTGTTCAACTGATCTGTTGCAAAAAAAGATGAATAACCCAACTGCTGGCATGCACTCATCAGATTTTAAAAATGTCAGCTATGAATTAAGATGCCTACAAGTGGTAGGGAAGATGCTGTAGTACTTTTCAGGCTCCAGACCTCCTGTTTCCTGTGAGGTGACCACAGAGAGAAAAAAAAGCACCTTAATGATGAGTGATTCCTGTTCTTGATACTCCTGATGACCTTTTGAAAGCTAAAAACTAAAAGAATTTTCCTCGATCGAAATTTGCTCTTCATCAAACTAGATTGAAAGCCCAGACTAATTCTGAAGCAGATAAATGACTTTTCTATGCATGTGGTGTGACTCTCTTGGCAAGTCTTGTGCTATCTTGTCTTCAGTTGTGTTTCTAAGCATAACAAATGGAAATTGCATTATCCATTACCCTAAAAATACGGATGTAAAAGAAATGTTCAATACCTGCCAGAATGTCCTACAGCCTTCCTCCTCCCCTGCCACAGATATTTGGTTGTTTCTTAGCTGAAAAAATATGTAGCGGATTTCTGTCTACCCTTCCACCTCAAGCCTTCTTCCCTCCTGTCCAAAGTAGCTCAGTGCCCCTTATTATGCTGGAATTCTTAGAAGACTTTTGCTACAAAATCTCCAGGTGATAAGAGTTTTAAAATAAAATCATTCTGATATTTTTGTCTTTCTTTATTTTTTTTTCTTATTAACCCAAATAATCTCAGTGAGCTTTTTTACAGCACAGCTCTGCTAACAGTCATATTGGCACAACAATGGCAGCAGCAAACTGTGATATTCAACTGGAAATGACCAGCCAAAGGAGACAATACTGGGACTCCAAAATAATTCTTCTTCTAGAGGAAATATGTCACTGAAATTCACCCTTACTTCGTTAAAGCCCTTGAGTGAAACAACACAGTGGTGCTGAACGAATGGTTCTGAGAGAACATATGCAAACACTCTGCTCTGGTACATGAGGGATTGCTTTATGTTCTTCAGGATAATGCATACATATTCAGATGTAGTCAGTTTACTGTTTGTAAACTGGAAAACAAAACAAAAAACATAGCCTCTAGTAGCAATTCCTGAAAAGAAAGAAAAAAATCCTCAGGGTAATTGTCAGTTTGCATTGCAATCTTAATAAAAAAGAACAGTTGAAAGGAATCAAGCCTCAAAGTAACAACCATGTCAGAAACGGAATTGTAAACCCATGTCACAGAATTCTTTTGATTTATATTTGTAGTATAGATAGAAATAACAGAGAGAGTGTACAATGAAATTTTACTAGAATGAAGTCTCAGAATTTGGTCTCTGTACAGTTTGCTACTCAAAACTCTTGCTCAAGAGGGCCATAAACCTGCTTTAACGGAAGTTCCTAATTTGCCTACTGTGTGTTGAGTCACCTAATTGTTGTTTAGGCTGATGTAATTGCTATGATAAAAGTAGTAAAATGAACTAAACTAGATTTTCAGGGCTATGGAATTATACCCTCATTAAATTTAGAGATGTTCACTAAATACAATCTGATTGGCGATTAAAACATTTCCCAGTGTTAATTCTGCAATATAAAATATTTCACATCATGTAAGAGACAACACAAATAGGAAGATGCAAAAAATGAATAGAGCTGTTTGAAGTTTGATTACCTGATATATCCCTTCTTTATAATTTTCTGATTTCTCTGTTCATAGTTTTGGCTCTTTATAGGCCATATCAGAATTGAGCATCTTCTGAGAAAAAGTCTGATACTTACAGGAAAGTGGTAGGGAGGAGAAATACACAAATTCTATTAAGTGTATGAATCACTTTTGGAGTGACCTTTTGTTATTAGACATATCTGTGCCTCAGTTTCCTTATTCGCAAAATTATAATTTCTCTGCTTGCATAGCATGTTCTGAGCTTAAAACATTATATTTTTTACTGACCCATAAAATACCTAAAATACCATTCAAATATTGAAGAAATTTTGGATGCTGAATAAAACATCTGTGTTCCCCTTAGGAGAGAGAACTGATGTAGTGTTTCTAGTCATTCATGATGCATAGGAAACACTAAATCACATGTTACAGTAAGGAAGTGGTGGTAGAATAGATAGAAATGGTAGAATAAACTCTTCCCAAAAAGTGTAGAAAAAATTCTACCAAGGAAATACACTACACTTTCAAAGAAAAAGAATACAAGAATACAAAATGGAAGAGTATGCTAAGCAAAATCTGACTACATGTGGGCAGAAAATGTCTACAAAAAAAAGGTGTCCAGATTCTAAATTAATGTTGAAGGGCAATTTTCCAGTTTTGTGTGGAAAAAAAAAGAGATAGAAGAAAAATATCAGCAAAAAAAAAAGGTCTTAAAAATTAACTTACTTTAAAAGCAAATTTGTGTGTCTGCATTTTATCAAGTTCCAAAATTACATGCAGAAGAGCAAATTAAATTTGAAATGTTAATGTCTATATGCTCTAGCTTCAAAACTGTTCTAGTCCATCATGATGTCTCAGTGTTTTTTACATATTATCATTACTAATGGTTATTTTATATTCTCTCTTGAGTGAAGAAGGGGCTTCCCGAGTTTGGCTTATAAAAATATAAATAAGTATATAAAAAATAAAATGTATATGTTCATTAAATAGGGAATATAATTGATTTTTTTTCACTTCCCTTGCTGTGTAGAAGCGAATGTTCAAATTAGTATATGTGTTTGCAGGAAGTAATGAATTTATATATAGATATTTTAGGGCATTCCTTTTCGTCTCTGCACTTTACCTCCAATACTACAGGATTCTATGAGACAAAAGTATGATGAAAAGGATGCTACACAGATTCCTCTTTTAATTACTAGGAAAAATAAAACTTGTTCATCTGGGAATCAGTAGGATCTTTCAGGAGGGGCTGCTGAATCAACCCTGTATTTACACTGTTCTCTCTTCCTCTGAGATTTGTTCTCTTAACACATATCATTGAAGTGTTCATTCAACACTATTTGCAGTCATATTGAAGTTCTGTGTGTAATTAGTTACCATTTTATATATCAGTTGTCAAGTTCTTCCTCACAACACCCATGCTGTTACTTTAAATGTAATGGAATGCCTCAATAGGCTCAGACATCATTACGGCAGTCGTTGACCCCATATTAATTTTGGCTTAAATGACTCTGTGACCTTCGTATTTTGTGAGTCAAACATATTTCTTCCTGATAATTTTGGCTGGAATCAGATTTGTCCATTGGTAATAACATCTTTCTTTAGCCAGAAAATAACATAGGCATACTGAATATGCATACTAAATAAAATGTATTTTCTTGTTTATGGTGATGAATTTTCTTTCAAGCATTAATTAGACACTCAAAACCTAGGTGTGTCTAGGTTATTGCCTATATTTTGGGGGACAATATATTTTGCAAAGTTTTATTAATATCAAGGTAACAAGATTTCATTCAGTGTTCTTTTTTGCTGTTGAGATTTTCCACATTGAAAGATAGGGAAGGTAAAAGGCAATGGACTGACATAGAGCAAAAGTCAACCATCCTTTCAAGACTGATCCAAGGAACATCTCAGGCTCTAAATTCTAAAAATGTCTGCCTCTTGAGTACTGTAACTAAAACAGACACCAAATACAAACAACCAAATAAGATACAAAGAAAACAAAAGCTTCAAAAGGAAAACTGAATTTATGATCATATCTGTAGGTGCAAAACCTCTCCTGTATGATTACTGCATGTCCATCTAAGTACAGCAATAAATAGCAGCCATTAGCAAAAAAAAAAAAAAAAAAAGCAGACCATATCAATTAGGCGCTTACTGTGCACTTTTGTAGAAATAAAACGCTTAATATAGATAAATTATAAAGTGAATGCATGTTTGACATCTTGTGGTCCATTTCCTTTGAAATATGCACTTAAATGTTAATATCAGATTCTCTAAACAAAGGGCATGAACAACAAAGATGAAAGAACATAAAAGGCCTGAAGTTGACAGTATAAGTACCAAATCTGATGGAGCACAGCAGTTATAGAAACATAAAACATGTTGAAAACATCATAATTATAGCTGGTTAGAGATCAAAGAGATATGTGCAATAAAAGCAAACATAAACAATCAGATAAGACACATTAAAAAAGAGTTCTGCTGTAAACTTGAATGATGGCTTTGGGATTTTTTAGCTGACATTATTCAATTAAAAATAAAATGATTTTATGACATTGATTTTTTCATTTACTTGCTCACTTCAGTTTCAAAATTAAGCAATTATGCTTTAAATATAAATGCATACATTTTGGATTTATATAGGTTTATGATTTCAGTATATATGTGCATACATATATAAGTACACATAAATGCAAATAGATATGTGCCCATACATGAGCACACATTATACACATATTTGTAGGTGTGCATGTGCATGTTTCTTAAGATTATGTAGGTGGAGATTTTATATCACATGTTATGAATAACTGGTAACACTTGAGAGAAAATAATTTGTAATCTGCAGAATATCCTAAAACCTAAGATGGTCCTTAAAGTGATGCTATGGAAGTATAATACTTGAAATCTCAACAAAACAGGACACCTGCAAGGTGGGAGATACCTATCACACATCAAGTCTCATCAGTTTTATGTTGCTTTTTTTTTTTCAGGAGACTTCCTGCATGACAGAATTTCCCAGAATGTCCATGGTAGCAGACATCTTCATCAACTCAGTATACCACAGAAAATATTGACCATCAAGTGGATGTCTTCTAACTTAATAAATAATTCCACAGACAAAATGAACCACACGGAAGAAATGTCTATTTACTTCAACCATCTATAGAAGGTTCTACAGTGATTGTGTTATAGAGGTCTAGACTCACTCCTTTGCATCCCAGCTGCACATAAGCTAAGCTGACCTATTGAGAATAATGACATTCTGTTGCTTTTCTCACACAGAACCACTAACATATATGTGACAGAGATGTGATCCTGGAGATCCACCACCATGTGATTGCATTTGAAGTATGGATGGGCTCTTGCCTTTTTGGGCAGCAGTAAGAGAATGTACGACCATATAGTCTCAGCAGAAAGGCTTTCTGTGAAAGTCATCATTAGAAAATCCAGATATTTCCAGCAGAAAAGGATGTTTCCTGGAAGCTCTGACTAGTAAACCAATTAAAAGACTAGGGTATTAAATTACCAAAAATTTAAATTGAAAATGCTTTAATAAGCAACTAATAATAGTGAAAAAGATAATAAAGTTGTAAAAACTTTGTTTCTGACCCCACAAAAATATTTCTTGTTCAGTTTTCCAAACTCAGAGAGATGGAGAAGATTAAAAATCAAAGTCAGCTGTAGCTTACCTTGATCCTTGAAACTTAAGTTTCCTAATTATATGTTTGTTCAATTTTTTGTATGGTTGTTTTCAATATCCGTTATTCAGATGGTTTTAATGTAAAAAAAAAAATAATAAAAATATATCTCCAACAAATCTCAGTAATCATTCACAACAAACTAATTTTAGGATTATGCATTTCTTTGGAAACTCTGTGCAGAAAGTACCTATTTTCCTATTACCTTCATCTTACAAAGTCTATTCTGCTATCCTGCAATTGAGACCCTCTGTTTTTCCCTGATCCCAAGCTTTAAGTTGTGTTTATAGCCAGCTGACACAGTGAATGTTAGAATTCCTAGTGAACAACATTTGGATGTTTTGTCTATGACAGCCCAAATCAGCGGTAAAAAGTAAAAACCAAGTTTAAAGACTACCCTTTGTCAGAAAACCCACAACACAGCAATGTTAAGAAAGAACTGCAGAGGACTGAATAGGTACAAAGTTTCCTAGTCCTTCCTAACTGAAATACTTTAGGATTTCCCAATGCCAGATTATTTCCTTTTTATTTTATGTTGAAAATTTCAGAGTCCTATACTGTGACATGTAAACAAGTTAGCATTAGTAGCAAAGCATCATAAATTAGGAATCTCTTCTTTTAGTTACTCCTTTTTTCTCATATCTACTACTTTGGGAGCTATTTCTTATATTTATAATGGATAATTCTTCTTGATCTGAAAATACGATCCCAAACACATGAGTACTTTAAACTACTACTACTATAATTACAAAAGGTTATTTTTTGCCTTATTTCACCTATTAATTGGAATATCTTTTTTTTTTCCCTCCAAGCCTAAAGTTAGTTACTCCCTCTGCTATATTCTGCAAATGGGTTTTGGGGATGTTTATTGTTTATTATGTAAAATACGAAGGTTGAGTTAGAGTCCTTGAAATATACAGTTATGTCAAATTTGAAGAAGACATTATGAGAGCCACAAGCTGCAATGTAAACCCTGCAGGAAAGGGGAGCTGTTACAAAACCTGACCTAACTAGTAGCATCTGAGCAGCATTCAGAGTATGCAGCCACCTCCTATCATCCACACAGAAACACAGACATTTGCTAATCGCAGAACTGTATCATCTGCCAGGTGTATACACTCTCAACAAATTCAAAGAGACAAACTGAGATTAAAGTAACTTTGTGCATTTAATATATCCATACTAATGTGCATGGTGATAAAGGTACCAAGTATGCTCCTCTGATAACAAACCAGTGAAACACCCAGTAAGAAAAAGTTGAGATGGGGATGAGTATGATGTAAAACTGGGGAGAGTAGCTGAAGTGACAGGGGCTTGTGCTGCTATCCACAGGGTTCCTGACAGGTCCTCAGTCTTCCTGGAGTTCAACAAGCAGTGCAAAGTCCTGTATGTGGGAAGAAATAATTCGAGGCAAAAGTGCATATTGGGGGTCACCAAACTGGAAACTAGCATGTCAAAAAAAGCTTTGGTGGTCCTGGTGGACACCAAGCTGAACATAAGCCAGCAATGTGCCCCTGATGCAAAGAATGCTGGTGGGACCCTGGGCTTCCTTAGAAAGAGAGTTGCAACCCTCTCCTCAGTGCTTTTGAGGCCACACTTGGAGTACTCAGTTCAGCCCTTGGCTCACCAATACAGAAGAGATATGGAAAGGTTGAGAGACCTGAAATTGTTCAGCCTAGAGCAGAGAAGGTACAGGGACATTCTGAAGGGAGAGTCTAAATAAGATGGATCCAGGCTCTTCACAGTGGTACCCATTAACAAGACAAGAAGAACTGGACACAAACGGAAACATAGGAGGTTCTGTCAGAACATGGGGAAACAATTCTTTTCTACTATGAGGGTGTTGCAATAAGGACATGAGAAGGAGACTGACACCTGTTAAGAGAACAAAGGAACAACTGCGGGCTGACCCGCCCGACTTTATTTTATATGTGTCTTAGAAATCATAGTGGATTGGAGGGACAGCCTCGCTGCCCCTCAATCACACTGGTCAAAAGAAATGTCCATCAAACTTCTGTGCCCAGGAGAAAGGAATGTAAATAATAAGCTACCGTTACAAAAACATGGTCATGTTTACAGGGAATGTGTGAGAAACAGATACAGAAGAATGAAAACATCAGAACTGCAAAACTCAGGGCAACATGAGGGTTACCAAGCACTGGTACAATTTCCCAGGGAAGTTATGGATTCTCCATCCTTGAAAATACTAAAATGCTGTCTGGATGGGATCCTAGGCAACTGGCTTGAGTTGGCCCTTCTTGAGCAGAGCACCTGGACCAGCTGACCTCCAGAGCTGCCTTCCAACCTCGACAATTTTGTGAGTCTGCCATCTATTCATTTGGTTTACAATAATGTTCTTATTTGGGGTTCAACTACTTTATCAATGAGAGAGCATTTAATAACAGCATTGCTGAGTGATAGGAGGGAATTTTAAGAGGAAGTGTTTAAATTTTGGAGAATATCGTATGTGCTCTAAAAAGGATGTGAAATACGGCATTACTGCTTTGGGACTCCATGTCCAAGCACTGATATCCCACAGTGTATGGTGGGTCAATGGTGGGGATAACACAGGTTATACTTCTGCAAAATGCTTTCAGTGGTAGGAAGAAGGTGGTCAGAGACTAAATAATAAATAATATTAAAGCAAGTAGATAGCGCTTCTTAGCAGTGCAAGACCACTTAAGGAGACTCAGAGTTGAGCAAGTGAAAATTATCCTTGCATTTGTTCACGTATTTTGAAAACTCTGCTAATTAGTCCTGCTAGCATCAAGAAGACAAAAAGGACTGAAAGAGTATATAGTATTATTGGGAATTATATATTTCTGTGAAGTATCGTGTTGCCTAATTTGAAAATGCTAGGAAGGTAAATTGTTAGGGAGAAAACAGCAAAAACAAGAAAACCCCAACCAAACAAAACAAACCCAGAAAGCCATTTAATTAGTATCTGCCGGGTCTTTGAGGTATATGTGGTAGAAAGTAAAGGATAGATAAAATATATTTACAGGTTTTAAATCAAGGACCATTACAAGCACTCAGCTTCTGAATTTCTGGGGTTTAGAGCAATCATTGGAGAAACATGTGCTGTTGTTAAGCATATCTTCCTCTATAACACATATAGAAAAAGCATCAGAATAAAAATGTTGTATTTTAAGAATATGAAGATTTTATCTAAAATATCCTTCTCAAGTATGATTACTGATGTCATCTAATAATCATACTGATGTATGATTATTAGATGTCCTTTTTGACTAAAATTATGCCGATAAACTTGAGGAACAACTTATAATGGGAAACAAAAGAAATCAACTTGATAGTCACTACAAGCACTCTGGTTAAGTGCTCGTGACAGCTTTGAAATTCTGATGAATGTTTTCCATTGGAGAGACATAAAAGAAAGTCAAAATTAAAACTGAAGACAGGTAATAACTAGAATCTAATTAACTTGATTTTGGAGAAAGGGTTTTTTTTCTAGTGTGTAGTGTATTATAAACAAATACTTGATAAATTGTAGTCAGGAAGAGGATACAAATCACTATACTAATTATTTAATATTAGAGTAAAATAATATAATAATCATTAAACAATAATAAAAGTACATTATTTTCTGTCATTTCAAATATTTGCTTAGAAAATATGTCACAAGTTGTGAAGAGATAAGGACATACAAAAGTCCTCAAAATTAGAAAATGAGAGGCAGAAATCAGAAATGTTTCAGACTAACTGCCAAAAACAGATTTAATTATCCTTCCTCATGAAACGTAATGAAGTTTATGAAGTCTGTAAATACATTCTTCTCAAAGATCTGCCCTTAAATGGTATAAACAATGAAGAAACAGAAAAAACTATTTCTAATTTTCTAGGAATTATTATTCTCAAATGAATTAATCTCTCAATTATGACTCTCAAATGAATTAATAACCCATTGATTAACTAACTAGGCTAGTAATGGGTTGACTGAATTGGGTGTGGTTTTAAGAGGAATATTTTTTTTTCTACTAGCACACAGGGAAAATATACTGAAGTTTAAAATGGGTCATAGTTGGCCCAGAATACCTGTTTCCATCACATTTATTTCTAGTGTCTGTTTAGGCAGTATCCTAAAATTGTCAGAAGAGTGGAGAATATGCTGTAAATAACAACCATGAAGTTCTGAAACTGGTGTCACATTTGCCTGTTATATGTTATGCTTTTCTGATAATAGAAGAGGAGTTGATAGGATCTCATGTATTTCTCTGTTGCTGGATGGCATTAATTTATACCATTTTTTTCCAGTGAGTCTGTGTATAGTGGTTCCCTAGACAGACAAAGAATTATTTATGGACTGTAAAATATGTGGCTGCTACCAAAGTCAAATTGTTCCTTTAAGCTCCTACTCCTGAGGACTTGGCTCCTCATAGTCAAAGGGGAAGGGCAAAATAATTATTTTACTAAAATTTGAATCCAAATGAAATTAACTTTCATGCATTTTTTTAAATTTCAGTTTTGCAGGAATAACTGAAGTGCATCTCAGTAACCTGGAAAAGTTTATGTATAAAAAATGCCGCATTTTCCAAAGTAATTGTTTCTTCCACATTGCTGGGAAACTGCTTTATTATACTGCTTTTAATGAAAAATGTGTCAGAAAGTGTGCCTTATAAGCAGAACCAAAATTTCCAGTCTAAATAGAGAATCCACCTCAAGAAAACAGACAGGCTGGGTAGGGCACTGAACACTTAGTAAGGAACATGACATTTTAACTCAAATTTCTGCTTTGCTTTGTGCAAACCTGGGGCTTGAATCTTTGCCTTCTACATTGCAGGTCAGTGCCCTAACTCAGTTTTAAAAGCCATTCTGGAGTTTTGCTTCTGTCTCATATTGATAAACAAAAGACAAAAAAGACTTCAAATAGCTGAAAATTCTTTAGTGGAGTCCAAGAACAGAGGTGCAGAATTTTCTTTGGATGTGTATTAATGTGAAATAACTTGACTACCTGATTAACACGCTGGCCCTGTCCTCTGAGAAGCCTCATGACACATCTTAGTTCATTTTGGGATCTCCTTTAAAGAAAACTAAGTATTGTCTTCTAAGTGAATCAGAGCAAAGCTCTGAGAATCTGCTCTCTTCAGGCAGTGTAGATAATGTTAAACCAACTCTTTCAGTTCCTCTTGGCAATTACATCTCGAACTCCTCCCATTACAGTGGCTTTTTAGATAACCAACATTATTTCTGAGCACAATGCCCAAAGACAAGGAACATGTTTTTGGAAGTAAGCTGTAAAATATCATTCTGATCATTCGCCATATTATGCTCATGATCTTTGATTAATGCTAAAACCAGCAAAATTATATATGCTCAAGGGACATGGGGGTATCATATATCACTCATAAAGAGACCAAGGGCTGACTGCTGTGCAAGAAAGTCCACTTTAGAGTGGACTGGCCTTCAGCCATGAGAATGTGAACTACTTTGTGTCACCTGAACAGAAGGACAGCAATCACTTCTTAGCCGAGTATAGGTACAGACTTTGCTTTGCTTGAGTCAGAACAGAGGCTCAGAGTTAGTACTCTTTCATCTCACTTGAAATCACTAACCACAGTATTAACAAAGGAGCACTGTCAGCTTCTCTCTAAAGAAGGCTTATGTCTCTGTCTTCTGTGCATGCGGGTTCTCAGAGAGTTGAAACTTAAGACAAACTTCTCTTCACTATTTGATACTGGCATCTGGATGCTTCAGAAAGCATTCACCAGCATAACTCATGAGTATTTAGTACTCTCCATATGTCATAACTTTCACAGGAAAGATTACAATAAGGGATTAAAAAAATATTTTGCATGAAAGGGTTAAGGCAAAGTCCCCACTGTGGAAGCTCCTTTTACAGAACTTCTCTTTCATCCCCAGCTGTTGGTGGTTAGTCTGAAAAGACAAGGTATTTGAGTGTGCTTCTTGCTAGCACTGTTTCATTGTCATCATAGGTGGGCAGAGGCAGCATCCTGAAACAGAAGTCCCAGTTGATGCTACAATAATTTTTTTCAGCCACATTAATCACTCCACTGAAGTTTGGCTTGTGATACCTTGCATACAGCAAAATAAATAAACTCCCACATCAATAACTCATTTAACCACATGGAATTCTACTTACCACATGACTGAACATACTATTGATTTTAAACTAACAGCTATCTGGCTTTGTCATCCATCCAACAATACCGGCTGGTTCCTTTTCATTTCAGATCTCAAACTTTCATTTTTCCTTGATAATTTCTGGCCAATTTTCACTGGTAAAGTCAGAAGTGCGTGCTTTCCAGTGACATGTTGTTTTAAGCAGTGTATGATTTGCATTCAGAAATCCCATGTATGAGGCAATAGGGTTTTCTTTATGGCATTCATGGTCACTTAACTGCAGTACAACCAAAATAATTTTTGCACATTCAAATTAATATCTGCAAATAATATCATGTTGGAAACAAAGAATCATTGGAAGATGTAATCCAAAATAATATTTCTTAAAAGCAAAGTTTTGAAGTTTAAGGGGCTGAGTCCAGCAGAGCACAGGAGTTTACACTATCTGGGTCACTTAAAGTGGGCTGACCAGAACACTATATACGTATAAATACGTATACATATACATATATTTATATACATATAAATATACAGTAAGGAATAGCTTTTTGGTGGTGGTGAAATGATGCAGATAGCTGAAAGATTTCCCTATTTCCAACTATTTTTTTTGTTGTATATTTGCAGTCAGTGTGGAATTCATATAAGGCCAAATGAATGACTGGACAGTTGTGCTAGAAAACAGACAATGAGAGAAGCTTTAGGTTGCAAGAGATCTCGTAGAAAAGAAAGATTAGGAAATAAATGCAGACCTTGAGGATAAAAACTTAATTTGCAAAGACAAACCCTGTAAGCATTTTTTTTCACCTTGCATCAACGAAGATTTGTAAGTAAATACAATTGTATTTGGAAAGCTTAGCATCTGTTATTCTTTCATATTGATTAAAATACTTTAAATATCAGGACTCATGTGACCAAGACAACATTAGCTTGAAATGAACTGTTGCTCTGTTGCTATTAGACGAATGGAATGGTTTGCAGTATTTAAAAAGTAGGAAACAATCAGGCATTATTCATTAAAAAATGGCAAATGGAAATAGGCAAATGGATTTTGTCAGGAACATAAAATATGCAGTCCTGTAAGGCTTGTTTTTTAGAAAAATCAGCAAGGACTTAATATTGAAATCGTAATATATTTAGGATATAAGAATCATTTTTACAATCTTTTAGCTGTCATGTTTAACTTTACAGCAAGTGTTTTTCCTTTTCTTCTATATTTGACTTTTCCTCATCTAAGAGTTTAAATGAGAAATCTGGTTTCTACAGTAAATCTATTCCAATCCTATGATATTTTTGGACTTTATTGTTTTTTTTTTTTTTCAGTAGGGGATACTTATACCCTTACTGGATAGATTTAGGAAAGCAGTAAAGTATCTGAGATTAAACTAAAGCTGCCAAGTTGATCTGCCACGGAGGTTAAACAGACTGATGCCTGTAAATCCTGGAACGGGCATCTCATATTCTAATAGTTGTACTTCCACTATGAAGTATTATCCCTTAATGCTTTTTAAGCAGCCTCTCTGTGAATATATTTCATTGCGAAGTCCCTTGGACTACTTTAACTCTGGTACATATTGGCAAGTGGGTGACCAGTTGCACCTACCATTTGCATTGCTTTGGGAAACAAAGTGTTGACCCTTCCTGTGCCTGGGAGCCAGAGTTGAACACAAACTTCAGAAACAGCCAGCAGACACAGGCTGGGGTTGCTAAGGCCATGCTCTGAATAGTCACGTTACTTAAACAATCTTTTCTGGACCCGTGCCCATTTCTGGATGGCTTTTAACTGTTTGGTGAAAAGGAGTCGTGGCTGTCCTAAAATATAGTAGGTATTTCTCGCAGGTATCCATTGCAAAACTCCTGTTCTCATGGTCTTAATCATTCTTTCGGAAGACTAAGGGAGTACTTAACAGAGGAAGATGGGTCATGACATAAAATTTAGAAAAAAAAAAGTAAGGTGACTGTTATAAATTGATTTTTCCACAACTTTTCTCTTCCATGCTGGGGAGAGCAGCCTGTGACATCATGTATGAAAGAGAGAGCAAGGGAAACTGACATACTAATGACTCTTGTAAGCAAAAGAGTAGAAAAGTGTTTAGAGAAGTGCAGGGAATGATAAATTTTTTGACCAGGAACAAAAGGGAATAAACTGCTTTGTAAAAGGAAATAAAACAGGTCAAAAAGAGGACCAAGTGGTCATGGCTGAGTCACTGTCTGTTTATTAGTTTACTCCTGGGTTTTTACAGCTCTGAGTCAGAAACCTCACAGAAATGTAAGAAACAAGGTTTTACACAGCCTCTTCATCCTCTGTTGACATGATTCTATGAACTACTGAATACAATAATGACAATCAAGTCCCAAAAATTTTAACTTTCATAAACAATAAGCACACAACTGAAAAAATAATTTTTCTAAATTCTTTTCACTGTAAACAGATTTCTAAGAAGTTTATAGGTAGACTCTATAAACTGAATTTGAGATGATTTGTTTTAAAATCACTGTGTAACACTTGATTGTTAAAGCTGCAGTTAAGCTTTATCTGATTAAATGAGCTGAAGACTGGGAACAAGACAGCTTACAAGTATAACAAATGTCTAGTTAAGTTTTAGAAAGCACTGATCAAAAAGCCCGGTTTAATTATGTGCCTCATTATTTCTTTTCTTTAACTGTTGCATCTTTCAGCATGTTTTAAATAAAAATGTTGAAATAAACTGTTTTACCAAAGGGTGATTTGAGGTACCAGATACCCTAAGATACTTGAGACATGCATGATCTTGGCAGAGGCAACACAGGACTGCAGGAAATCCATGCCCTTCTAGAGATGCAGCTGGAAGCCTGGAAGGATGACAGAAGTTTTCTAGCCTGTCTCTAGCCACATACTTTTAGGCAAATGATTCCAATGTCAGCTCTGGCTTACTGTCATTACAAAGGTTCATGGGTTAGTATAAACATCGGGCACCCGAAGCCTATCTGCAGTGATGCTTGTGAAATGGCAAATCCCATATTTGTGAATATTTAGGTCATAAGTGGCTTTAAATTGAAGAGTTTTGTATGGTTGAAATAAGCCTGAACTTAGCAGTAGTGTTTTCAACCCATCACTTTCCTTTTTCAACTATCTACAGTAAATCTGAAGTTGTTTGTTGAAGTGTTTTTGTGAGTAGAGGAGAAACCTGGGGGAAACTGTGGCCAAAATAAACAGGCAAGAAAACCCCTTCTATTGCATCTTACTTCTCATGGCTGATTGTTTCTGTTATCATCCAACACCTGCAATACTATCATGGTTCAACCCTCGTAGGCAGCTAAGCACCACATAACTACTTGCTTACAACCTTCCCCTCCTTGATACCAGAAAACCAAAAAAAAAAAAACAAAACAAAAAAAAAAAACACAAAACAAAGAAGAAAAAATCACCCCCTAAAATAAAACCCCAAACCAAAAATACACCCAAACCAACAAACAAAATAACCACAAAAATAATGAGTCAAGAAAAATAACTGGGAAAATACAATTTTTCACTACCATCCAACCGATGCCCAGCCAGTACCCAAGCATCACTAGCCCTCAAAGACCTCTTCCCATATTCTAATTTTTATTCCCGAGCAAGAGGCCATATGGTATGGGATGATGCCATATGCTATTATTTTGGTCGTTTGGGGTCACCTGTCCTGGCTGTGTTCCTTCCCAGCTCCTTGTGCACTTTCACCCTCCTCGTTGGTGATGAGGGGCAGAAAAGGCCTTGGCTCTATGTCAGCACTGCTCAGCAGTAAGGAAAACATCTGTGTTATCAACGGTTTTCAGCACAGATGCAAAAAACATAATGCAATATGCAAAAGACTCATAACTCTATGTCAGCACTCTATCTATCCAGAATTCTATCTATACCAGACTAAAGCAGTGCAAGCACTTATGGCATGTGGTCTGCATATCTGCATTCACTTACTATTGCTAATATTATTTATGCTGCTTCTGAATTTAGGAAATAAATTTTTTTCCACGTGAAAATAAGAATTATCCTCTATCTTCTGGTTTTTAATGCTTCCACTTTTTACCTTACTTTCTCCCTGTTCTTTCTAGAATTTTTATATTTCTTTAAAACACTTTTTTCTTTTTTCTTACATATACAATATTATTCATAATGCTTGTTATGAATTGCTTACTTTGCTCTCTGTTTCCCTGGATGGATTATGCTAGAGTGAATTTTAATTGTCAGTTCTTCCATTATTTCAGTCTCAACAGTATATTTCCTCAGTGCTATAAAATATCAGCCAAAGTTCCACTGAGAATTTCACATTCCCTAATAGTCAGACTTTCTGACAGCAAACCTAGTATATTTCTTTCTCTGCTAAGAAGTCTCGTAAGTACACCAAATCTGAAGACTTTTTGTTTGCTAACAACTGCATTTTCTCAATATCAACTGTGTTTATATCTGTCTTAGGTCATTGCATTATACACAACTGCCTCTAACCATGTAGGCTATTTAGCAAAGAAACAAAATCAAAAGAAATAAATAACAACCAATCCTCTTTCCCCATGATCTCCCTCCCAACAAGTTACAGTTCTTTGGAAAAAAAATCCTCTTAGGTTTTTGCTTAGTTTCTTTTAAAATCAGTATCAAGGTAATTACTTTTCCCTTGATAAAGATTAAAGCCAAGCTCTTAGAGATCATGCTGAGTGTACTGCCATATCTGCTCTAACTGCTCAAGAGATCTGTAGCTACATCAGTGAATTACCTGACTGCCTTTATTATCCAAATTTCTATCAAAACTTTCTCTACTGTCATTCCAAGTGTTTATGCCATTTTTCTCAGATTCTGTTTCATTTCTCAGTAATGTTGCTATTCTTGCCTTCTGTTTTTTTTTCTTATCTGTGCCTTATAGCCTGACACTTTAAATCATCATGCTCTGTATTGATTCAGTAAAGTGCACTGTTCCACTCATTTCGTATCGTACATATAAGTGAAAATCAACAAAAGTGTTTGTGGGAAGTGAGTAGGACTGAAAAATATGTCATTCTCAATTCTCATGTTTCACCCTGATTAATGGGTGAGCACTCAACAATATGAATAACGATCGCTGGTTTCACAACTGTCCGTAGGTGCCTGTCTGAATAGGATTTTGGTGCCTGAGTCCCTAGTGAAATCAATGAAAATTAGAATTGTGGTCCCTAAATAGCTCTGTATTCCTGTCTCCTGTAATAACTACCAGTAGGACAGATAGAAGTTTCTCAGTGATGTTTAAATATATGTGAAGAAAACACAGCAGCTTATAAAATTTCAATGAGTTATGAAATGAGAGAGATTGTTAAGAGCCTGCTCCTTCAAATTCCTGTGCTTGTTCTGGTCTATAATAATAAGTAAGTACATAATTTTGTGGATTTTGCTCACAGTGTTTCTTGCTGTGGTTTGGACTCTTCATGTAGACGGTGTCTTTCCGGGAGGATCTCTCATACTGGTTGTACCATAGTGATGAAGTCTCATCATCACAAGACACAGAAATCCTGCAATCTACAGTTCGTATGAGGAAATTAAGAGATTCAGTGGATGGAAGTATCACTATGCTGTTGGCCTGAAAGAAAATGTTCTGTCTATATTCCCTGAAGGAAAAATAAAAATAAAAAATAAAAAATGCTGTCAATCTGACATTTACCCACTAAAAATGCCAGTATCAAGGAAAACACACATTCTACATTCAGTAGATTTTGATGGACATTTATCAACAAGCTCAATTTAAAATCACAATATATTAGAATGTGTTTAAAAGGAGACAGTAAAAATTCCAAATGATAGTTTTTTGGTTTGTTTTAAATGCACAATCAGCATGTATGTAGAACAAGAGCAATGTTTTATTACACGAAGTGATAAAATGGATTGTTATCCACAAAAGCTTGGTTTTCTCATCCAATTTTAACTTCACATCTCTTTTAGTCTGTCAAATTAGTGTGCAAGTATTTCCACCCACCAATTTTTCAGTAGGAATTGGTAGCATACTGCCAGTTGGCTTTCTTCCTCAGAATAAGAAGTAATTGCAGTTTTTTGTTTTTTTCTTTTTTTTGTTGTTTTTTTGTTTGTTTGTTTGTTTGTTTTGTTTTGTTTTGTTTTTGTTTTTGTTTTTTTGGGGGGGGTTTTGTTTGTTTTGTTTTGTTTTGTTTTTATTATTATTTTAACTATCTTTTATAGTTGCATTTGATTATGTTCAATATAGTGGTGCATATCATTTAATGCATTGTACATCTGCAGCATATTTGACCTGAGGGAATAAAACAGCAACCATAAGATACATGCTCCTGATGCAACAACATAAGTATATTACTGACTATTACATGTAAACATTTATCTCCATAGTTACAACTGCATGGCATCTTACTATCCACAGCTATTTATAATTCCATATAAAAGGTCTCTTAGGAAAATAAAAGTGGTACTTTTTTTATAAATATCCACGTTTTAAGTGAACATCACTATACTTCTTAATGCTGAGTCATAGCAGATACTTTCTTGGCAGAAAATGTTTTTTTAATCTTTTCTTATCCAGCTTCATCCATAACAAAAAAGATATTTTAGGTTGACTATTCCATTTGTTTATGTTATGCACAGTCACTAATACCTCCAAAAAGCAAGTTAAAAAGAGATGCAAATGTATCTTGAAAAATTAATGACTCTACAGTAAGACAGCTTCAACTCCAGCAGAAGGTCTGAGTGGTTGTGCAGTTAGTAGGTGAATGGTCTTTCAGAAACAGATTCCTGTTTGTGCCAATGCTAGGGCTAAAGCGTGGACTGAGCTTCTGTTGTCTACCTCAGGATCTTCTGGCAGCTGTTTCAACCTCTGCAGAAGTTACAACAAGAAGTAAAACCTCAGCTGCATTACTCACTGCTTCAAGAAGCTTGCAACAATAAAGCATCTTTGTACACTGGCTTTCTGCCTCCAAAAAAGGGTGGCCCACTTTTATGTGGTCCTTGGTCTCATACTCTCTTCTGAAATATGATAGGAGTCGCTTTAAAAGAAAGTGTTTTATGTTGGTCCAATAATTCTGCGGTAGTCCTTAAAAGCTTAATTTCATTTAATTTAGTTCATTTTTCTTTGAAATTTGTGGCTAAAATACAAAATCTATACCAGCTTAATAAATTACATTCAGCAGCTGATCCTCCATTTGATCCACTCCTAACCATCCTGCAGCATGACAACACAATTTATTGTAAATTTCAAAGGAAAAATTTGCATGTAATCTGCATTATTTGGCACCCTAGCTAGGCCAGGAACAAGTGGTTGGGTTGTACCTTACCCTGTTATATTTTATTTGCTTAATCACATGTGTTTGAGCCTCCTGGAAATGCCAAATACCCATTTAAAGTTCATGTTTGTGATGATGAAAAATGTATCAAATACATATCAAGTTTTCTAAGAAGATGATTCCTGCAAAACCTATAGTTAAATCTTCTGTATTTCTCTCTTTCTATACTTAATTTCACATTTCTCCACTTACTTCCTGGAACAATGCTGTTTTCTTGATTGATCTCAGAGTTATACAAGATTCAGAATGTGAACAGTTAACTCATTTCCTTAATATATTCCCTTTTCTTTTTTATCACCTCTCCTTACGGTCACTGGTCTTTATGTCAGCTTGTTTCTCTTATGCTATGCCTTTAATACACTTACCCTGCCACTTACATGACTGCTCATCTTCCTCTGTCATTTCTTCTAAGTCTAAAAACAGCCATGTATGCCATCAGTGAAGCTCACATATTCATTTATCATTGGGAAGCAGGCTGTTATTTTTTTCTAAAATCTGATCCCTTAGCACTACAGCCAACCAGTACTTGCAGTAATCATTTCCCACATTCTCCCCTCTACAGAGAATTAATCCTATCTTTAATACTTCTTTTCCCTTCCTCTGATAAATTGTAGGGGGAGAGGCTGTTTGTGGTCAGCACTCCTCAGGCTGGCAACTCTGCAATCTGGTTCAATTTCTTTTTCCTTCTTTCAAATGCAATCAATCCCTTTTCAATCAAATTGGTGGAGGGAGATATTTTTTGTTGGGACTTTTAAATGGTATTGGAAAAGTACACATTAAGTTGCTCAGTTTGTTGCAGATTTTTCTGTCTAACTGCAGGCAGCTCATCATTTCTCTGTACCTCAGTTCCAAGTCAGTAATACAGAAGAAAAATGTTTTCTTCTTCTCCGCTTTTCTCGGAATGTTCATAGAAAGAATCCACTTTATCTCTAACACTTTTAATAACTATCAGTTAGAACCAGAAAGCAGGTATTAAATATTAATTACAATTAACTGTTCATTTCTTGGGGAGAATAGCAGCCGTGGTCTTTTCTGCAACTAAAAGCTGTGGTCTTTTCTGTTTTTTTCTAAAGCAAATTTAGAGTAATGAGTGATATTCTTCCCTGATTTTAGACACAGAAGAGTTATATGAAGATACTTCCACACAATAATCTTTACCCTTTTCCAAAAAAAGATGAAAAAGGTTTAAATAACCTTTTAAATGAAATATTGCAATAGTCCAGCACTTTAAGGATGAAAGTGCAGTTTTCTAAAAGGTCAGTTCAGTGCCTGAAAATGTTTTCAGTTTAGACAACACATTATGTACTCTAGTATCTAGTAGCAATTTTCAGCACCACTAACAATAGGAAGTAAATTCCAGTCACTCACAGTAAGATGGCAATATGGTGACATTTGATGCTGGAATATGTGCGCTTTGAGTTACTGCAAGAACCTCCCTGCTGAGGGGAGAAAACCTTTCCGTAGCTAACTGCATGAATTTTAGATATAGGTGAAAAATAAAACCAGAACACATTATGAAGTGATTGCATATCATCAGCTGTGTAGCAGTTTCCCCCACCCCCATTTAGCAAACAAGAATTGAAATTTATCAAATTAATAAATCCCAATGAAACCAATAATCTCACATTTTCTGTACAATTTTATTTGACAGATGTTTTTATCTTTTTCTTCCAGTGAGCCACTACCATTATGTTTTATTTTCCAGATGTATGTCCTTGCTCTTTTAAAACTACAGTAGTTCCACTATGCAGTAAAGCTATAAATTTATGGAACGTTCTTCTGAAGTGCCTGCTTGTTTCATAATTCCACTTCCATATCTTTAGTTGTTCTAAAATATATTGAACTGTCAATGTGAGGGTCAGGAGATTAGAACACTTTGTAGCTTCTCTGCCAATGGCTTTGTTTAACTCAGAAAATAAGCTACAGCACCAAGGGAGTGATGAAATCAAGGATACATAGAGTCACAAAGACATAAAAATTTTAAACACTGTATACTGCAGACATTTCTTAAGAGACAAAGTGGGGTATCCACATCTATTTACTTTGGGTGCCCACCAGAAAACTTTCTTAATTAAAACTTGTAAAGTGTACAAAACAGCACACAGAGGATTTGTAATTTAAAAAAAATATTAAGAGGTTGCTCCCTGCTCTCAGAGTTACTGTCTCACAGAATTACCCGCCTTTTGACCTTGAAATGTTACACACATTGTCCGACTCTGGTTTACTGTAAGTTGGTTTAAATTTCATTTAATAATTTGCTTTTACCTGGAAATCAGCAAACCTCATGGGGCTTTCTTGGAATTTTCTGAGCCCTTTCTGGGTTTCATAATATTGAAGGCTAACATTACATGTTTTTTTGTAATTTTATAGGAAACAGAATGAATATAGGAGACAGAATGAATATAAAATGTCTTGCAGAACTCCTAAAAGGACAAAAGATCATAGGATAATATTTATTAATATCTAACTTCAGTTTGTACTTAAGAAGATGTTGATACTGACAGATAAAACATTGACCCTTTCAAATTAGAACAATTTTATGAACCGGGATAATGAATCAGAAAGCCATAACAAGGTGTGAAGATGAATGCTTTTGTGTTTGTGGGAGACCCAATACTAAAATATTGACAAAGAGAGAGAAAGAGAAGGATGGACCTTTGTCAGGCCCAAGAGATGAAAGTGTTCTAAGAGTCAAGGAGAAAGGGAAGTTGTGAACATTTTCGCTTATGTTCAGGTGTATGTGACTTTGTGGTAACAATCCAAGGCTTGTTATTTATGAAGCTTCACAAAACCTCTAAAGCCTCTGCGTTAGTCCTGAAACACATCTTGGTCCACAGTTTGTTTAAAAATTTTGCAACTCACAATCCAAGTACACTGGTAGACCTTAGGGGTAACCAGAAAAATTGTAAATCAGAATTTAATCAGGAATATTCACATCAGGCATACAGTACACCATGCATAGGACAGATCACAGGCCAACTCAAACACCAAAGTCTTCTGAAAATACTGCTCCACTCTGAGGAACACATCCAACCCAGGACACAGACAAATGATCGTTAGTGTGTTCCTTCATTTTTATCTACACTTGGAGAAAGTTTTTTTTTTGGGTGCTTATTCTACAATGAACTTAAGGGTTTTTTCCTTTTTTTCTTACTTTACTTGTTCATTCAGAGACTTGTTGTCTCTTCCTGTTGAAACATTTATAAAAGTAAAACAATTAAAATCAGAAGAATTGGAATTCATTACAAGAATGAGACTTAGAAATCAGAAAACAAAGGCAAGTGTGATTTTCCCATTATCTTAGTGTTTAGAAGTAAAGTTTTCTGAGGGAGGAAAGAGGGTGAAACGAAGTTCTTACCTAAATTTGTCTCCCATTTATGTCCCTACCAATCTCCTGAAGTTGCTTAAATATAGCATATCTACTTTTTGGCATAGCTTTTACAAGATATAGTTTGCTTTTTAAAAAACCCACAAAATTATTTTATATCTTCGCCATGTGATGATCACCTTATGTATAGATGACATTGCCCTTTTCTATGTATTTGAGTATTTTCCTGAACGCATGCATTAAGAACCATTCTGTATAGGTATTCTTTCTAGCCCCTTGCTTTGATGAAGTCACCTTTCTCAGAACTGTCATCTCAGCTTCTAGCTCAGATCTGTCCATGGCACAATTGTTACAACTTAGACAATCATTTTCAGGCTCTTTCCTTACTTGTATCTCATACCTAGCAGGAGGTCCTTGTAAAAATCCCTGTGGATGATATTTCCGCTTTATTCAGTATACTAATTCTCCTACTGTTTTGTCTCTAGTGTCTGAAAACAGGTGAATAATGAATTAATAAATACATGTAAAATTTGTCACTTTAACTCTGTATATTTTCCTATTGACAATTATAGATATGTGCTGGGGATAGTTGTATATATTTTGAGATCCAGTTGTTGAGGAAACTGAAGGTCAGGAGAGAAAGCCTTTGAAATTGCTGGATAGATGGAAATCCACCATGGAGAGAGAAATCAGGTTTGTACTGCAGCAATTTAATACCATGCTTTACTCAGAAAGTTATATATTTTACACATAAATCACTGAAAGCACAATGAATATGCCTTGTAAAAAAACAAATGTTGTTCTGTAGAATAGGTCATTCCGTGTATTCAAAGACTAGAAAACTGTTCTTATTCACATTTTGATTCTAACAGGATTTTTTAATTGTCAATTTTCACAACGTTAATATGTAATTGGGTCCTTTGATTCTTTTTGTTCTTTCTTTCTTTTTTGCTAGTTATCAACTGGACATCTCAAAACAAATAAAAACACACCAAGAAAAAGCCTTAGAAAAGTGTCTCTGATATTATTTTCCTTTAATATCCCCTACAGGAAATAATAACTTCAACACAGTGTAAGGCAGATGTTACCAAATAAGTGCACATAAAAAGATTTTTAGTACCCCGCTAGGCACCTATCTAATATAATATCAGAGAATATTTCTCTTCTGATTCCATTCAAATATCAAGAAAAACAAGTTATATCACTCAGTTTAAACCTCAGGACTAGATACAGGCAGGCAGAGCAGAATAGTGAATAAGATTTCTCAGAGCCTAGAAAGTAGCATGACTAATAGTGCCCCACAGGAAGGGAAATTCTCACCAGGAGTTCATGTAGAGAGAAAAAAAAGAGTACTCAAAAGAGACTTCTGATGCCTTAGCAGAAGAAAGGATCGAAAGATGTTGCTCTTAACTTTTGACCTGGCACTACAGTCGTTTGAGACCTCTGCCTTCTGGATGAAAGGGAAAGAAAAGATGGGTCTTAGTCTCACATGGACAAATAAAAATACTATATTCTTCAATTCTGTGACCTTGGCTATGTGATTTACCTTGTTGGGCAAAATAAGCAGCTTTAATCTACACATGTAAAGAAGTTGCCAAAGTTCAGGCAATACTGAAATAGTTTGGGATTTTTATATGTTTAGACTTCTAAATAATGCAGATTTCTACTTATGAAGAATTTTTTAAAGCAGTATTATTCTCAAATTGCACTCATAGGAAGGCAAAAGTCTTCAAACATCCTCTAAAGCACTTCATTTTGGATATATAAATAGTTTTATAAATCTGTCTCACTGAACATTATTTCAGAGACTGCAGTTCAGCTTTCATCTGGGTATTTGTTGATATGTAGTCTGGATTTTTCTTTTTAAGTAATTGTGTAATCCAAGGACAACATACTATTTGTCTACGTATCTAATCTTACTTACATAATGGAGTGCACTTATCCATTAATGTGAGCTTATCTTATTCTACTCAAACTAAAGTGATGTCAAAGACACCTGGTCAGAATTTTGATTCTGTTGTAGTTGGCTTGTTTCAGTGCATTGAAGTCAGTTTCCATGCACTTGTGCAAAAACTTGGCAGTGATTAAAACTTGTGTCCTATTTTTCATTAATTTCCTTAAATTAACATTTTTTCTTTATCTGGAATTCAAAGTTTTTCTTTCTTAAAAAAAAGGAAAATCAATATTTTTATTTTCCATGCATGAAGTTTACCTTTAAGTCACTAAGGTGTTCTATCCAGTTATAAGATATGTTGGTCTTTTAGGTACCAATAAGAGGCTTTCTAAATCTCTACAAGTAAGAAAGAAAAGGGGGAAGAAGACATGTCCTGTCGGCTAATAGTATCTCACCCTAGAACAAAATTCAATATGAGATTTATGCCTGTGAGCTATTAGTTATGTTTCTGATTCAAAGACATGTCCTGCTCAAACTGGCATTACAATGTAATAAAAGGTGGAAGATTTTGGTTACACAGTCTCTTAAGATAACTCTCTTCAAAGGCTAAATCTTGTGATATGCATCAATTCCATCTGAGATGATCATCACAGAATCACAGAACACTTAAGATTAGAAGGGAGCACTGGAGGTCAATCTAGTCCAGCCTCCCTGCTCAATCATCGTTCTCTAAAGCACATAACTCAGGATTGTTTTTTTAATTTCTTCAGGGAAGAAGATAATCCCAGTGTCTCTGGGGAAGCTGTACAAGTGCTCCATCACTCTCACAGGAAAGTTTTCATTATGTTCAGGTGGAATTTTCTAGTCCTCTTTGTTCATGGGTGTGCTTGTTTCTACTGGGGTATAGTTAATTTTCTTCACAGTGGATGGTATGGGGTTGTGTTTTGGATTCATGCTGAACATAGGGTTGATAATACAGAGAAGTTTTTGTTATTGCTGAGCAGGGCTGACACAGGGCCACACCTTTTCTCTTTTCATACTGCCACCCTGGCAAAGAGGCTGGAGGTGCATGGGAGGAGACACAGCCAGGACAGGTGACCCAAAGTGACCAAAGGGACATTCCAGATCATGTGACATCATGCTCTGTATAAAATGGGAGGAATAAGGAGGAAGCAGGAGGCGGACTTTTAAGTGGTGGAGTTTATTCTCCCAAGTAACCATTACAAGCGATGAAGCCCTGCTCTCCTGAACATGGCTGAATAACTGCCCGCCTATTCTTTGGTTTGCTATCTTTGAGTAGCTTTTACTTTCCCTATTAAACTGTTTTTGTCTCAACCAATGAGTTTTCTGGCTTTTACCCTTCTGATGCTATCTAATCCTGCTGGTGGGAAATGAGTGGCTGAACGGGGCTTGGCTGCTGGCTGGGGTTAAATCACAACAAGGGGTTTCACTGAACCCGGGAGAAAAGTTTCTCATGATATTGAAAGTTTAGATACAGAATCACAGAATATGATGAGCTGAAGGGACGCACAAACAACATTGAGTCCAACTCCTGGCCCTCCACAGGACCACCCCCAAGAGTCACACCATGTACCTGAGAGCTTTGTCCAAATGCTTCTTGAACTCTGTCAGGCTTGGTGCTGAGACCACTGCCCTGGGGAGCCTGTTCCAGTGCCCAACCACTCTCTGGGGGAAAAACCTTTTTCTGTTATCCGACCTAAACCTCCTCTGACACAACTTCAGGATATTCCTTCAGGACCTGTCACTGGTCACCACAGAGAAGAGATCAGTGCCTGCCGCTCCACTTCCCCTCATGAGGAAGCTGCAGACTTCAATGAGGTCTCCCCTCCATCTCCTCTTCTCCAGGCTGAACAGACCAAGTGACCTCAGCTGCCAGGGCACTTTTGACTCGTGTTATCTTTCCATTGACTGGGGCCCCCAGGTCCCTTTCCACAGCACTGTTTCACAGCCTGTCCTTCTCCAATCTGTACGAACAGGGTTGCCTCATAACTATCTGGCACTGAAGAAATTTTAAACCATATCTTCAATACAGTGTATTAGTATAAATGAAATAATTTCCAGTTTTAATCTTAATTTTGGAGGTGATCAAAAAGGTTAGATGGTGTATGAAATGAGTGAAATTTTGGTCTGACAATAACACTATGTCTGTTCTAAGTCACTTTGGTATAGTTCATAGCTGATGGATAGATGCACTAACACATAATAGAACCACAAAAAAAACAATTACTAGGAATGATGTTTGACCTAATTCCCTGGATGTAGTTGGGCATTGTTTGAGAGGGACTGAGCTCACAGAAGGCAGAGCTGTGCTAACGACTAACAGAAAGGGCAACTGCAGTGCTAGTGCCTGGGCCCATGCTCTAGTCCCGGTGATTTTACTGGAAATCAGCACAGTGTAAATGTAATGAGAGTGTTCAATGAAAGAAAAGGAAAATATACAAGTTTTTGAAAGTCCAGCTAAACAACTTTGGGTTTAGCAATGTCTGCACTAAACCAAACCTCTTCAGCTGACCTTTATTTATATCTTGGAGAGCTTTTGCGTGTGTTTTAAACAAAGAGATAATTTATCCAGGAGGCAAGATGGCATTTCATTTTCTTTAGAAAAGAATAGATAACTAGAAAAAGAGAGAAAACATCATCTGTTTTTGCTGTATTTTTTTAAGCACGATGTTTTAGAAACCTTATCTTAGTAAAACAAATAACCTTCTCCTTCAGCTGTGAACAATAGCAACAAAAAAACTGCTACCACAGTCTTAAAATCTGAAGAAAACTCTTTTATAGTTATAGAAAAATATTGTAAAGCTTTAGAACATGCAATGACTGAAGCTCCAGCCATTAGTGAATTATTATAAAAAGGGAATGTCCCAGTGTCCAGCTTTAATTGTTCTTCATTAGCTTGAAAATGCCACATAAATGTGAAAGATCCAGTTACTCGGTTATCTGTGTGTGTTTGATAAAAGATGCATCAATCTTTACAAGTTATGAGTTGTTTTCATAAGAAGGCTTAAAAGGGAAATACAGCTTGTTTTCTGTGCTGCAGATGGCATCCAATAAAGACTGCTGTTGTTGAGATGGCTGCAGAACTGTCAGCCCTACCTTTTCCTCTATCTTTCTGAAAGTCTGTTTGCTTTGTGACAGATAAGGATGAGTGTAATTGTTGTTAATAGGCAGGAAGGAAGAATGGGATACAAATTTTGCTTGTGCTGTTTGATTTCTACTCCATCTTTGCCTTTTGCTTTTAAATTCAATTTTTCTTTGGGTGCCCTTACTCGTTTCACATGCTCATTCTGCTCCAGTCTTGTTTCCCTGTGCAAAATTAATAGCAAGTTACACTGCAAGAAATGCTTCACTAATTCCTTTGAAGGTCAAAAAGCCAGAGACAATGTTGTCACTCAGCTCTAGCACTGAAGAATATCTTAGCCATCAACTTGGAAGATATTCAGAGGCAGTCTTCCCATCATTTGTCACAGTTGTGGTGGTTTGACACAACACACATTGCATGGAGTGCAAGGAGTGAGTGAAAATTAAAATGAAATTAATTGCTTTAAAATTAGTTTTTCACTTTGATTACAACTCTAGCTCCAACAAAATTTCCAGCTAAAGTTTCAAAGACTATTTATATGGCTTCTCTAAAGGCAAGAAATATTGAACATGTCCTATGTCAACTTATGCCATAAAACTGTTCATGATGGACTATTCGTGAAGTCCTTCTTTTGAATGATGTAGACTGAAAACACCTTAGAGGGAGACCAGATTTAACTTGAGTCTACGACATCGTGGGAAAGTTCCTGAACTACTATGTAAAATCTCACTGAAAGATTTAAAAAACTTTTTAGCACTGCTTTTCATTTCAGATTTTATTTCTTTATTTGATGCTACCCTTGCAGCAACAGTAAAAGTCTCCCTGTTTTCTCCAGAAACTGTTTTGAGAATTCGAGTTGAAGTACCTGTCTTAGTAATAGGACACCATTGAAAGGTGGTGGCTTGAGCAGTCTTAATTTCCCCACTGTTTTTAAAACCAGCACAATCTCTAATAGATACATACTATATTTTATATTTAAATATATTTTACCTGAAATTCTACTTTGGTTGTTTGTTTGGCTTTTTTTTTTTTTTTTGGGGGGGGGTGGGGTTTTTTTTTGTTTATTTGCTCTTTTTTTCTTTGGTAGAAGAAACGAGCTTGGGTCAATTTACAACATTCATGCCTAAATTACATCTGTGCAAGGAGAGACGTTCACATACGTAGCAGCATTATAATTGATGTATCTTTCATTGGATCTCCATCAATCACTGACAGTGTTGCTTTCAGAGGTACAAGGTCTGGAGGAACATAACAGGGTTTTTTCATCCATTTTGACAGCTATTTAACAGACAGCAAGATGTTATATTTCAAAACTTGATTCCCCTCTTACTTACACCTATGTGATTCTGATTAACTACTTGCTTTTATGGAGTTAAATAAATAACTATTTAATAATAAATAATTGTACCATTATAAAGAAGGCTGAAGTTAAGATCACAGTGTATTTGACAACATTTATGACATAGTTCAAGGAAAGGAAAAATTATGTGCTAGAACTAGTTTTTAATTTTTATTTTTCAAATCACAAATTTTATCTGCATTTAAGTTCAGCTTCACAACAGGAAAAGGAACTGCAGAAGGAAGTGCGGAAGGGAGGGAGGAAGGGAGGAAGGAAGGAAGGAAGGAAGGAAGGAAGGAAGGAAGGAAGGAAGGAAGGAAGGAAGGAAGGAAGGCTCAAACCCCCAAACCAGGAATAAAACCCTCTCTATTCTCATCCCATTGACATTCAGAGCTCCACTGACTTTACCAGATGATTCTGGCTTATACCAGAAGAAGAGAAGAACCAAATTAAAGACACCTCTTATTGTAAGTAATGTTTGCATATGTGTGCACTTGTGTTATATGTGTATGTAATCATGAATACAGAATCTCCAGACGATTTTTGTGTACTATTAATAGCAATCTTGATATGTGGGGAGATATATTTCCCAAACTTTTAAAAAGATAATAATGAGAGGCATGTGGTCTGATTCTTTATCTACATGTAGATCCACAAATACAAAGTTAGAAATAGCCATACATTTTCTTTTCCAGGCATTCCCTTCCCCTCATTTGTATATTACCGTTTCCTTTGTCCTAGGCACATATGAAATGCTTCTCCAATTTTCTCTTTGTCATAGCAGAAAAACAATCCCAAGGCTGTCCTGAAGTTCATTTGCTGAGATTATGCAGGGCATTGAGTGCCTTGATATCAACATGCTGAATAATAGGTGCTGCTGGAATTAAATCTTTGAGGTTTAAAGCTTTCTCATGAAATTTCGCATCCATTGCCATTGTTTCCATTTGTGTGAAACTCTCATTATGGCTTTTTATTCCTGAAATAGGTTATTGATTGTTTTACAGGAATCTTTTACCATTTTTAAAAATATTGCTCTGACTATAAATTTGATTCAGTTTTGTAGTGTTGAAAATTTCCTATTGTCTGATTTCACACCATTGGGTGTCAGTATGACTCCCAAACACAATCCTTTTAAATTTTAAATAAATATGACTACATCTTTTACAGTTAGACTTGCTGCCCCAAACAAATTCTAAAACTTCCTTTATCCTGTGAGGATGCTGACCTTCACCAAGGATTGATAGTACTCAGGCCCCTGAAAATATAAGCAATTTCTTTTGAGGGTTCAGTAGGGAGGTAATTTTTGAGGGTAGCCCCTTAAACTAAAAGGCTGCTGCTCTGAAGTCAGGGTACCTCTAACTTTGTATTTTACCAGTAGCCTTGATCCCATCTCACTACACCAAGGGTATAAAGAAAGGACTTTCCAGGTAAGGGATTTTGTTTTCATATTCAAGTGCATTGCTGAAAACTGAGACAAGGACATCTTGTGGTCCTTTAGCAGTTTTGGAGAAGGCTGTAGATCAGGACAATCTGAAGATTCTGGAGAGCAATTCAGTGCACTCTTTGGTAGACTTTTAAAGGTTGGTCCTTTGATTTGCTCTCTAGGCTTCATTGGCTGTATTGATTACATCTCTGTTAAGTACATAGAAAATGTATATATTTATCTTTTCTTCATCCAGGAAAATTAAATCTGGATCTAAATTTCATTCCACCAAACTAGTCTTGCTAATCTTATATCAATATAAGTATTGAATATTATGATAAGGAAATCTGCTACTAAATCACTACTACAATTAGGACTGACTTAGCTTTTGCAATGTGAAGACACAAATGACATCTATCACTGTGTGAGCCTCAAAACACGTGGATAGTTCCCTGTCTCTCTAGCAAAGAGAAGACAACTTGTCCTTAGCTGTCTTACTGCTTATTTTTCAGAAAGCATTCAAATCAGACACAAGGGGATGAACTTTTAAAAGCTGATTTCTTTTGAAATAAACTTCAAACTTTAGACCCACCATAGCTCCAGATGTTTAATTCCCATTCATGCTGATTGGCAAAGTGAAGGCAAAAACACATTTTAAAGAAGTTATTTTTTACTTAATACAAAAGGACACCTGTGCCCTCCTATCTCCTCCAAATATCCACCTTTTAACTCCCTTTCTGCTCATCTTAACTTCCACATTGAAAAGTGCTGTTGTTCTGTTTTTACATGTGTTTATCATGACCACCATACATCTCTGCATAAGTGCAAAGGACAGAAGCTCGGGAATCTCTTGAGTAGTAAAGCTGCCAGAGGAATTAAAACCAGATTTTGGAGACTGGTTTACCCTGGGAGTCTATATGTCACATAAGACTTCCAGCAGGTCTGCTGAAATGCACCTTTGTGGGAGGAAAAGAGCTGCTTTGGGAGCAATCAGGATCCCGGTGAAAGCTCTTTCTGTTCAAACCAGCTGCTTGGTTAGTCCTCAGAAAACACTGATGGGATTGTTTCAAGTTTTATGCACATTTGCCTAAGGCATTTCATGAGCACTTTTTAAAATAATAAAATGAATAACAAAATCACAAATGATTAAGAGACAAATACAATGGTGGTTTTTTGTGGGACCTCGTCCCACCTGCGCTTGGATGTGCAGATGTCTTTTTAGCTCACTAGCAGCAGTCCTGGCAAGGGAAGTCATCAAAACCCTGTGAAGTCAGAAGATAAAAATAGAATACACAAAGACCCCTTCCCACTGTGGGATAGAAATGCTAGAAACTCCCACACGAAACTTTTATACAGTGCAGGCCTGGGACAGCCACTTTAATTAAGTGTCTGTATTTCTTTCAAAAAAATTCCAGAATAAGCCAATGTTGTCTTTCTAGATCTTGGTTTCTTAGTACAGGAAGGTGACAAGCAACCTTCTTCCTTTCATTTTTTATAGTTTTGTTGTTGTTGTCGCTTTTGTTTTGCTTTGTTTCTGTGGAGTTGTTGTTGTTTGTTTGTTTGTTTGTTTAGGGTTTTTTGGGGGGCAGGCTTTTTTTTTTAAGTTGCATCATCTCCATGCAGGAAGTGTAGTTAACAGTGGATTGTAATTTTGACAAATTCTGTCAACTATGGTCAAAGAGCTAATATCTAATTTTTTGAATTGGGAAAGGGGAAAGAACAAATTTTCATCAAAGAATATAAGTTAAACTTAATTTTAAAGACTGGTATTACAGGTATATAACTGGATTTCTTCTGTGTTTATTTCAGAGGACAAATAATTTAATGAAAACATTTGTATTTTATTTCTAGTTTCAGTTGTTCAACTTCTGTACCAGACACAGGTTGACCTTTGGAGGAAGCTATGCCTTTGCTCCCATGGTTGTTTAGATGAAGCTTATCAGTAAAGGGGATTATTAAAATAAAACACAATCAACCAACCAAACACCCAAAAACCCCACAAGAAAAGACCTTTCCAAAAACCCAGGAAACCAGCATGCAGCTAAAGTAAAGAAGATGTATTTCCATGTATTTTTGACAGCACTTTTCATAAGAAGCTCTATGGGAATGCAATCTCTGATTCACTAGATTCTTCTATGTGTCTTTGAAATGAGGTGGTGGGATAGGAAATTCTCTGCATCTAGTCCGTCCCTTTGATGAAACTGCTGATCTCTGGTATCTTTTCTAAAAGCTTATTGCTGTTTTTAATGCTGCATGTCTTACTCCAGAGAAAGACGCAGCTGCGAGCTCCAGCGCTACATGCCTGCTGTGTGACTGCAGCTATCTATGATCATAATGTTTGCTTTTGTCCAACATCAACTTTTCAAGGACTTTGCCTGTTTAAGGCAATTTTACAAAAGGCAATATTGACAAAGCATAGTGTGGTATAAACACTGTCTGGGTTCTTTCACGGAAATTTTTTGTTGCTTTCTATCTTTCCTATTTCCTGCCCTATAATATGGAAGAAAATTAGTTCTTTCTTTGGTGTAATGTACATACAACATGTTCACAAAGATGAGACAGAAAACCAACAAAAGCCAGAATCCATTTCCAGACATGACTGATTTACACCATTCCTGGCATTGAAATTATTTATTAGGTCAGTATATCAAATCAGCTCTAAATATTTTTGTAGTAATTCCTATTTGCAGAGCAGTTACGGTCCTATCGGTAAATCTGGACTTTCCTCCTATTGTACTGAGTTTGCTTTTGACTCAGCAACATAGATGTGTGTTTGTTTTGCAAAAAAAAGCATAGCTTCTGGCTCTAACAAACAAATCAAACATTTTCAGTTCCTCTGAACTTGTTTTGGTGCTTTTTGTTTTGAAACAATCAAGAACTTAAGTACAAGAAGTTGTTGTTGCTGGAGGATGTTGCGTTTCTCTCTCTTGCCTGCCCATGCCAAATGCACCCCTTGTGGTAATAATCAAGGGAAACAAGAACAAAGAGAATAAGAAAGAGAAAATAAAGGGAATTGTAGAACTAGACAACTCTGTGGTTGCAGATACTCTACGAGAGTCACTCACAGCTCAGATCATTAGCACAAAGAAGAAAGGAAGGGGAAAAGTTGATCATTTTAAATTGGAATGGGAGAAGATGATCTATTAATCTCACAGTACACACAAATTTTCTCTGACTTCAAAAAAAACCCAACCAAACAAACAAACAACCAAACAAAAAAAACCCAACCAAACAAAAAACGCTCCTGTGCTGAATTGACAGAACCAGAAAAAGAAATAAAGATAAAATACAGACAAAACTGTCTCAAACGACATCAGGGATTTATAGCTGGAGCAAGCACTAGTTGCTGTTAACTGGGGAAAAACATGTGCCTATTAGGCATTCAGCTGGTGACAGATGGTTTATGGAAACAATTTGGTCTTTAAGAAAGAGAGCTCCTTAGGCTCCAGTGCAAGCAGAGACTTAGCCATTGATGGAAGGAAGAGGTAGTAATAAGGACAAAGAGTGAGTTAGGTCAGTTAGACTTTGCTGCCTAACTGTATATTCATTTTGACAGTTTTCTGTCATGAACGACAACAAATCACACAGTCAAAGCTCAAGATGCCAGTAATACCATGCAAAGGTGAAACAACTTAGTGAGTCACAGATTTACTAGGATGGCTAATGCATCAGAGATTTGCTGCCCTGTGGCCTTGTAGCTCTGAATCACGGCATACGTGTGATGCAGACTATATGGAATGGTGACAGCCGTATGCCTGTGCAGCTAGCCCAGTTCAGACTGTGGAAGTATTTGGCTGAGACAGTAATATGGAACACAAAAAACAATGTGGTCAATCTATTTAAAATAAACATTGGCCTAAATATTCTTGCATCTTTGGAACACAGTTTAGGGGAGCAGCATCAAGCCTTTTTGGAGGATGTGTAACACAAGGCTCAGTTAGAGATAAACATACTCCTATACAGATTATGCTGAGTAACCTGAATGATAGTTCACCTTATTTACAGTTAAATACCTACAACAGAATGGAAAATCCATCTCTTTCAAGAAAGACATTAATAAGAGATAGCACCATCTGAGTGGTTACGATATCTGCCCTATCTATATTATATCAATAGAATATTCAGTTCAGCCACAGCAGAGTATAATAGACATCGGTTTCTCATTCCTGCCATACCTAAGTCCTTTGAAAAATATCCTGTGTCAATTCATGTATTGCTCAGAATTAGGGCTTTTTCAGAGTAAGAGTAGCTGAAGTCATAAACAGTTTACTTTTGCTTATTATCTTCTGAGTGTAAAACTGCATAAACTCTGCATTTGCTCAGTTTTACACACCACTCCATGGAGCCGGTGCAATTCAGACACTGCAGCATGACCTAACTATTTCTTCATTTTGCACAGGTGAGACAAAACATGCTGTGGAGGTTGAAGTGCCACAACCTTCTTATTGCACTTATTCACCTGGAAACTTAACTGAACTAAATAACTAGGATGCAACCACACAGGGTCTTAACATTTAACACTGAATACATTGAACTGAGTCCACACCAGCTGGCAACCAGCAAAGAGAGCAAAACAGCAGTTAAGCAGAAATCAAAATTATTCCCATATAATTATGAAAAAAGAGGAATTCTTTATTTTTAAACTGGACTGACAAATTTTCCTGCATTCATTATGTATGATAATTCTATACATTGTTTTACCTACCATACTGCTGATGAGTTGGGTAGCTTAAAATGCACATCTGAAGTGCATACTAAAAGGAGATACATTAAAAGAAATGAGCCTATTCATTTGCAGAGAGCTTTGAGAGAAAAAGGCTTAAACATTCACAGCAGGTGGCACTACTTATTTCATTTAAAAATATTGCCTGGGAAAAGGAGAACCTAATAGCTATCTGGTGTCAGAAACAGGTTATGACGAATATTACACCTGGTATCAACTTTGGACCTTCAAAGAAACCAGAAAAGCCCCGGTATCTACATTTCATTTACATTCAGAACTGACTGGTAACCTATTCCCTTTTGTTCCCTGTATCATCCTTCCAAACCTCCTGCCCCTGATGTCAAATACCTTTTCTGGGGTAAATGTCAGAGGAAGAAGGGAGATTTTTCTTACATGGAGAGTTCATGGCCTACTTCTCCCTAAATTTGAAATGTCAGTGGCTTTCTGGTTAAAATAAAAAGAAACACTATTTTGCACCAACTAAACACATATTGCAAAGAATCATGGTGTTGAAATTATACCATAGAAGGTTGGGATCTCTGTGTATATGGCAACGTTCATAGATGTGTTTTGTTCTCACAGAAGAAGCATCTGGGAATTGTTTTTATATTTAAAAGCTCCTTGCATGGAATACAGACAGGATGCACTGTTACCCTGCAGCCCTATAACACAGCACTACCACTGTAAGAAATAAACCATAAGCTTTGCACTGAGTGTGCAAAAACCTCAGGACTGACCTTGCCAGGCCTGCTATGTGTGAACTGGTCTTGATCCACCTGCAGCATCTGTTCACTCAGTTTAGCTGTAACATACTCTAATGCAACTCTGTAGTGTAGAGAAATGCAGGCCTGTATTTCTCTACAGTAGTACAGTAGTGGAATCCTTGAAAGGTGGAAATGCAGAATGCAGTGTAGAGGAGCACAGGAGTGGGCTGCTAAGGCATAGAGCACAAGCTGGCACTGGAGATTCCACAGGAATAAACAATTCACTCACAGTCAGTTACAGAAATGCAGAGCTGAAGCTCTGTAAAACTGGATTTAGGGGTAACAAAGATAGTAAATCCAACTTTGGAGTAATGAAGAAAGAGCAAACAGGCAAAAGCGTATTAGCAAACATAGAACAAGTGGACCGTAGAATGAGGAGAAAGACACAGTCAATGTGAAGACCATATTCCTTCAGGAAAAGGCCTCCAGCCACTGATGACTCAGTGTTATAACCCCGTACACGCACATACACCAGACTGAAGCACCAACTTTAGGATTTCCAAAAGCAGGGGCAAGGCAAGCACACCACCAGGAAAAGGGCTAGAAGCTAGGAAGTGCATTTACAGCAATTTCAGCTGTGCTTCTATTCTTTCCTTTTCTTTAAGAATTAGATCCTGACTAATGATAATATTGTTAAGGTTTCAGTTATTTTAAGAAGAAATTATTGTCCTTATATGTGTGTGCTTCTTTGCTCAAAGTAAGATGTTGAGCATTTAAATGCAGATACATGGCATTGCTTTTACATTTTCACCAAGAGCATGCACGTGTGGCCATGTTTGAATTTAGTACTTACAGAGCACATCTGTCAGCATCCTGACTGCAGAGAGAAAAAACAACTATCTTCCAAAAAGATAGTGCAGCTAAAGTGACAACAGTGCTCTATTCCCTGGTGTAGTTCAATTCCAATTGACAAGCACCATCTCAAAAGTGAGAGGTTATTTCAGTTTCCACAACCCATTCATCACTTGACCTGCCAGCATCATGGCCAAGAAGCATGCCAATTAGTGTGATATATTTGTACTAATTTCAGCATTAACTGCAAAAATAACTAGTCTGGATATTCTGGAAGTACTGTGACTTAAGCATATAATAAACAGAGCATTGAATTGAACTAAATGGATCTTAATGATGCATATGAAAAAGTACATAACTTTGGATATAAACATCTGGCTGATGATCGGTGAGGGACAGGCCAGTGTTCATTTGTAGCACTTCTCACTATCAGATGAGGTCCAAACAACCCATTTCATCATGAACCAATGCCACTGACAGACATTCTTCCACAGCTCTGTTCAGAGCAGTTGGTCCTTCTGGATGGAGCTTGATCTCTGCAACCAATATCACTATGAAACTGCTGGCAACCTCAGTGGGTAACGTGGTGTTATCCACAAACTGTTATTCAGGCAAAGATTTGTGAGTTGTTTACCGATTACTTCTTTGAGGGAACCTTAAATAATCTTTTCATTTGAAGCAGTTTCCTTAATTTAATTTTAAATAATATAACAGGTTTTGTGCTCAGAGGAGATGATTTCCATAATTTTAGCTAGAAGTGAAAATATGCATAGAAAAAGGACAGAACTTAATGCTGAAAAATACATATTGAGCCTTAGCCCATGATATTTTAAAATCACAGTTGCTCATATTGGATGTTCCTCTCCTCTCCTCTCCTCTCCTCTCCTCNGCATCCATAACACTGTGTGGATGTAAGCAAGGACAGAATTTGTCCCACTTGGCCCCATTTCTGTGTAGTGCAACCAAGAGGTCAACTTCAGCATTCATGCATTCAATGCCAGCAAACTCCACAGAGTGCTCACAGGCACAGTGGCAGCAATTTCCTATTTTTAAAAGATCAGAGAAGCAAAAGTGATTTGTGAATATAAGCTGCTATGGTATTATTTGAAGTTACTGCCTTCTTTTCTTTTTTTTTTTTTTTAATTTGGTCTCATCTCATTAGACCAGTTTGAAGTTACCTTAGTTGTTCTCAGATTATTACTTTTCATGTGCAAAGGCTTATTACCACTGAAGACATTTGCAGTCCCACTGTTTTTAATGTAAGCAGGTTTTGACCCATTGAATATACAAGGCCTTACACAGTCCATTTTAAACGACATCTTTTTCTTATGCTGTGAACCTCTGAGGTACTATGACAAGGTTAGAAAGCTGTGCATAGTTATTTTTGTACTTTATAAAATCTTTAACATTTTTGATGCATAAATAATTTTTAGCTTTACCTAATTTTGGAGCATAAAGGGCACGTCAAACTTTACTAAACTGAAGCCCCAGGAAACAGTGTATAACAATGATGGATTTTTATAATGATATAACCCTTAATGAATTACTGTAGTTCCTTAACAAGGTTTTAATAACAAATTTCTTTTGCCAGCATGGTTATTAGTTCTCTCATCTGAATAGCCCTGGGCCTGTCAGCCATAGAATTGTGCAACATACTATTTTTTCTGTGTCAATCATACAACACTGCAAATCTCCAAGCCTGAAAAAAAGAACTTTTTTTTTTTTTTTTTAGAGGCAAAAGACAGAAATTTTGAACATGTAACTTTAAATGAAGATGTGGTGACTACAATACAACTGTTACTCATGTGTAATGGAAGAATACACACTGGTACTCAGACATTTTCCTGTATGCTATCCCGCAGTGCACAATCTTTTTAAATAGAGTGGGTGATTCTCTGTGTCCTTATGTACATTTTTATAGATAAGCTGTGCTTTTTTGTTCTTCTTTAATGTATTTTTGTATGTCTGATTGGTATTTTGAATACTCTGATAAATATTAGTCCTTTTTATTTTAGTGATCGTTTGCATACTTCTCACCATGTGTTCAAGTGTGCGTACACTTATTTATTGATGTCCACTTGAGACAATATAACTACATTTTTAAACCTTAACTTTAGAATACTAAAAGAACAGTAAACCTGCAAAACTGAGCAGTGAAGTGTTAAGAAACGCCTGTCCTATCTTTGTTCAGTTCTCTCGTGTATGTTATGCTACAGTTATTAATTACTTGTTTAACTATTCAGGAGACACTAAACTTAAGCTGACTGCAAAGAGTTTCAGAAAAAACTTATGAGACTCACTGACTGCATGATTTAATGTAGTATGGAATTTCATGTCAACAAGTATAAAGAAATCATCATGGTTAAAACAGCAGTAAATGCTCAAAAACTGCAATGGACTCTACATTCATTACTCCAGTCCAAGAAAAGGATTTTGTAGTCATTGGATATTTCTCACAAAATATCAGATCAATACCCTGCAGTGGTGGCAAAGGCAAGCAGAATGTTAGCAATTATTAAGGAGGGATTTTAGAAGAAAATATGAAATACTATATAACCATAGAAATCCATTGAAATTCACTTTAAGATGGTACTTGCATCTGGAATACATATAAACTTCTAATCCCTCATTTCAAAAGGATATATGAGAACTAAGAAGGGTACAGAGGAGCGTGACAACAATGATCAGAGGTAGAGAATAGCTTTTGTCCAAAGACAATTTAAATGCACTTGAAATCTTAGGAGGGAGAATAAAAGAAAAGAAGGAAGCAAAATAAAATAAAAGAATAACTGAGGAGGACTGCAAAAAAAAAGGATAAAGTCAAGAGCATCATGGAAAAGGGAAATATATCTCATGTCAGCAATCAGAATTACATTCAGATAATTAAACTATTAGGTGACAAGTCTAAAGTGACAAAAAAACCCATTTTTTCACAGGTCACATCATGTCATTGTGGAACCGATTGCCACAGAATATTGTGGAGGCCACATGCATAAATGGCTTTTAAAAGTGATTATACAAATTAATGAAAGAAAAGCATCGAGAGCTTTTAAACATGATGAAGTGATTCTTCAGCTCAGGAAATTCTTAAAGGATATATTGGCAGAAGCTGAAAGGACATAATAAAGAGAGGGTTTATTGCACTTTAACACTGTGGATTTTTGTTTTGTCTTGGTTTGTTTTAGTTCCTTCTGTATTTTTTTTTTTAAATGTGTCTTAGTGACTACATCAGAGGCAGGATACTGGGTTAGATAGACTTTGGTCTTAAACATTAGAGACATTTTTATCTTTTTATATTCTTTTAACAGATTAAAATCTTCAGAGAAACTCTTATAATTGCCTCTGTGTCTTGAAAGTGCAGTAATAAAGTAATGCCAGGCAGTGTTGACACAAGGAACAAAAATATGTTTGCACAAGGTATTCTACAGTGTATCTAGTTAAAGTCTGAAAAGACATATTCTGATTATATGAGTGGGCTACTTTTTATTTTTCAAATATATATGACTTCACAAAATTTGAGAGGACTTTGATTAAATGGCAAAAGGAAAATCAATAGCAATTTCTACCCTACATTATAAGTATTGGCCCTAACCTTTGGTTGAGTCTAAGCTTATCTTTTGTCCACGTTTTCTGTGTTGTAGCCTGAATGTAAGAGTAGGCTTATGCGCTCCAGGCTGAGAAAAAAGGATAACCTCTGAGACAGGATTTTTATAAAGATATGTTCACTTTCTTACATGAAGTGAGATCTCGAACACAAACACAGCATTTTTTAGGTTTGTTTTCCAAATATTAGACTTTACTGGGTTAGGCATCCCTTGTGATCTGTACTCTTTCAGCATTTATTTGGCCAGAAAGAAGCTTGTTTAAAAGCTTGGAATATTGTTTTTCTCCTCACATTCAGTTGTGTTGAAATTTTGGGCTGCTGATGGTGCAGCCATATTATATAACTGCAGTTTCTACTTTCATTGAGCAAAAGGCATCTCAGATATAACATACACTTTTTATTGCATGTGTTGCGCAGATTAACTCACCTGAGATGTGGGATATTGTGGTCCTGAGTCATTCTCAATACTTCAAAAAGAAAGTAGCTTCACCCCTATCACAAGGGCCTTCCAATGAGATATGAATTAAAGTTTGAATAAAGAGGATGGATGTGAATGTTTGACTTGCATCACCCAGCAGCTTTCTTATTCTCCTTCTCCCATGGGATAGGGGGAGAAAATGCAATGAAAAATCTCATGGGCTAAAGACAGGGAGATCATTCACCAGTTATGATCACAGGCAGAACAGACTTACCCTGAGGAAAAGGAATTTACCTTATTGACAATTAAAATAGATCTAGGTGAAAAACAAAAACTAAACCACTACCCCCTCTTCCCTTTTTCCCAGGCTCAACTTTGCTCGTCTCACACAACCCTGTTCCTCAAGTGGCACTGAGGGATGAGGAATGTGGGGTTAGGGGTCAACACATAACAGCTCTTTGCTACTGTTTCTTTCTCCTCACACTTTTCTCCTGTTCTAGTGTGGTCTTCTGCATGGGCTGCAGCTTCCTTCAGAGCATGTCTGTCTGCTTCAGCATAGGGTCCTCCATGGGCTGCATGAAAATATATGCTTCACCTCAGTCCTCTTCACAGGCTGAAGGGAATCTCTGCTCTGGCTGCTGGAGGAGCTCCTCCCCCTCTTTCTACTCTCAGGTTGGTGTCCACAGGACTCTCTCTTACATTTTTGCCCTCACTCCTCACTGTCATGCAGTGTTTTGCCCTTTCTTAAAAGTGTTTTTCCAGAGGTGCCACCATCTCTGCTGAGCGGCTCTGCTGTGTCCTGTGGTGGGTCTGTTGGAGATGACTGGAACCAGCTGGGGAGATGGGAATCAGCCCCAGTCTCTTATTAGAGATGCTACCTCTGCAGCCCTTGCCTGCTGGTGCCTGAGCACCTGCACTTGTTAGTTTTATGTTGTTACAGGTGCCACTGACGAATAAAACATGCAAGTTTTATCAGCTTCTGTACCGCTTCACCTGAAATACAGTGGCATTCTGTTTTCACTCTTTTATACAGCAGCTATCCACGAAACCTAGGTCCAAATTACATTTGACAATGTCTTTGTGGATATCATTTTTATACTGATTCTAGCTGCTATGGACTTGATTTACTAAAGAGTAGGTTTTATATTGTCGTGGTTTGGATTTGTGACCAAAACAGTGTTGAAGCTCATCACTATTTTAGCTCTACATCTCTAAGTTTTCCCCTGTTTCTCACTCTGCTGCCCGGAAGAGTACTCTTGGGCTTGGCAAGAGGCATGGAGGAGACACAGCCGGGACAAACAATGACAACTGACCCTGGGGATATCCCACAGCATAGAGCTTTGGCCTCAGAAATAAACCTGAGGAAGATTTTATCCAAGTTAATTGTTGCTGGTTGGTCTGTTGGTAGGAGGTAGTGAGTAGCTGCCTTCACATCAGCTATTTCTTTTCTGTTTTTTTCTTTAGTTAGAAAATTGTTATTTTCTGTAGAAACAAGTGGGGGGTTTTTGTTTGTTTTTTTTCGTTTGTTCTTTTTCCCCCAGCTTCCCATCCAATTCTCTCTTCCATCCTGGTGGGGGGAGTGAGTGACTGAGTGGGGGCTTAGCTGCCAGCGGGGTCAGCCCAGAGGCAGAAAATTGGTCAGATTTTTGTGGAAGCAAAAGCTGATTTCTGAGAGGACTCTAACTAGATGCTTTGTGCTTCATTTAAACTGAATGGAATGAAGCAGAAACTGGTAGGACGTTTCATACAATTCATAAGTTCAATGCAGGCAAGACTGATCCAGCTGTTATCTTATATTATTTTATTCCAGGTTCTGACTTGTGTGAAAATAGGAGATCAGCCAGTTTGCTGCTTAGGTAGTTGTACATGCAAAAAAAAGCAAAAATGTAAGTATGTTAAAAATATTTTTGGCTTTAAAAAGTTGTTCAGTTCTTGCTGTACCTAGGCCTTCATGTTGGCTCTTTTATGGTTCAGCAATCCTAGCAGGTGAATTGGTGTTCGGGTAATCAATTATATATAACAACTAGGGCTGAGCAAATACGTAATATTTTACTTAAATAAGCCATTCTTGCAAGGCATTCTATGAGAAAAGTGATTTAAATCTTTCAATACTAATGTCTGTTCAACTATAAACTTTCCAAAGGGAAAAATTTAAGGGATAAATAAAAATTATTAACGCAGACTACTGATACAGACACACAAAGATCAAGTATATGTCACCAACATGAGACTTCGCTTTATAGTTTAAGCTTTTTTTGAGTCTTATTTGGATCAAACTTATGTGAGAAATTTGCATAAGTCAGGAGAGATCCTTATTATATGACTCACTGTAACTCATTAGGTCTTGTTTCCATACGTAAATGAAATCTGCTGATGTAAAACACAAATGACTGTGCTTGATTGACCCTAAAGTTACACATTCTTGACAAAAAAGCATGGAGCATCTTGAAAGCCATATGCCAACAGATGTAAAGGAGAAGAATTCTATTATAAATATGGTGATTATTACTGGTCAGCATTGTGAGCAGCAAATTTTTAAAGCTTGCAAGTGGAGAAGGTGTGGAGACAAGATGAAAAGGCAGAAATATTGATCTTATCCTGCAGCTTTGTGTTTCAGCACAACATTCACTTTTAGCTCTCCGTCTCAGTGACAACCAGCTTGAACAGCTTGAACTTTTTTCTCTGTTATGGAAACTACTCTGTATACAGAGCTTTTGCAAAAAATGATCAGGTAGAGACCCAAAATCCTAGAAGGCAGAACAAAACCATGGTATTCTTTTAAAATACATTTGTGTATTCGTGTATAATACATCTTGATTAAATAACTTCTATTTTGTTGTACACAGATTTATTTTAATATTCATAGTTGAGTCATTTCCTATACTGATACTTTTTCTGGACTTTTTTTCGGTAACACATATATAAAAATGTGTATAATTGTATGTTTTTATATAAATAACTATGTAAAATATAAAATACATATTTCTATATAAATATATAAATATAATGAATAATGAGAATTATAATCAATAAAAGCTGAGCAAGAGAGAAAGCGGAAAGAAGAACAATCACTTAGGATCTTTACCGAATGCATTATTAAGCATATTATGCAAGCCATGATTCTCCATTTTGGATTAACTACTTGGAAGAGGACCAGACTATGTGACTTTATTTTCTGACTGCAATGTACCAACAAAGATTTGAGATCTGACCTGGACCTCTTGTATTTTGTCAGTACCATCTATCCCAGTGGAGTTAAAAAGGTGTTTCCCACTGGCTGGATCAGTAGGAGCTGTCATAAGTATTTCTCAGTCAGCAGGAGTCATTCTTGAGCCAGTGGGAGCTGTCACAAACCATTTTGACATAACATGTATCATGTTGGAAGTGAGATTGACCTCTCCAACCTCTCTTGCTATGATATGCAGGTCATCAGGCCACCCCACCCATCTGGTAGTTTAAACTGAGCTCAGCTCCACCATTCAACCCCTGATGCTACTGGTCTGACTATCCTTTCAGCTGCAACAGTCTTGTACTTGAGAAACTTCATCCAAAAAATCAATGGGATTTTTTCTAGTGTAAAATTATTGTGAACTGCAAAACACGGTCCTTTATCTCACACCATTTTACCCTCCAAACCCTCAAAGGGGGAGTTTGGGTAGCATTTGAAAATACTTCAGGGTAACAACATATGCTCTGTTATGCAGAGCAAAGCATCTGACACACTAAGTGTCTATCCTGAAAGTGCCCAGAGTTTGGCAGGTAGGGCCTTTCAACAGAGATTTCTGTGCAAAATCCCTTTCACTGTGGGAGGGTCAAGTGTTGCAGAAAAGACTACCTAATGCATATTATACTTGCTAAGCAGTGATGGTAGTACTCAAGAAACTGATATGTTTTACCTCTGAATAAGTTTTCAACCATGAGCTGTTTCACAAAGGAAGAGACTAAGCTTTATCTTTCAATAAAGGATAGTGGTCACTACTTTTAAGTAACTTTTTAAAGTTACTTTTCTTTATCCAGTAGTTCCTGGCTATTTTATAGCTGAATGTGAACATTCACATAGAATATAAGCCACTGTTGCCCTAAATTTCATTTTGGTTCAGAGGAATCAAACACCACAGAGCCTGTCTTGCAGAAATGCTTCAACCTTAGAGTACTACCTGGGAACAATATGAGTCTGAATAAGGGGAAACTCTTCACTGCACCCTTAAAGCCTTTTCCCTGTGTCACATATGTTTAAAGATTAATTACATAGGAGCAGTCTGCACTACTGGGAGTCCCTGAGCAGGGTTCAGAACTTTGAACCCTATTTTAGGTTGTGATAGTTATATATGCCTCATCTCACAATAGACAGGTTGTGGAAGAGAGAGGTCTTTCATCTAGTAGTAGGGGGCTAGAGCATCTTCATGTGTAACATCTATACATCCCGCAGCAGAGATCTGAACATCAGACTCTGGGACATCTGCAGTAGGTCAGTCTCAATTTCTGTTACTGGAGTAGTTCCACTTCATGTGAGTGATTACGGAGTAAATGGTCCCTGAGACAGCACAAGAGTGTGTGTCACTGACCTCACGACAAGCCTCAGTGTATGTGATGAAGAAGGAACTTCATATACCTTTATCAATAGATATATTTAGGGAAAGCTTTCTCTGGATCATGAATGAGGATTCTGCTCTTCTTAGTCACATGGAAAGTTCAGATCTGGAAAGGCAAAAGATAAATGATTTTCCACTTCCAACATCACTGTTCTCTGTTTTATTGTTAACAGCTATAAAGAAAAAGAATAGGAAGCTTTAGGAGCTCTCTTTTGTGTAGTCCTTTTCAGTATCAGCTATGTATGTGACTGAAGACTGTGACACATCCTTAGGAAAATACTGTTTGGCAGGTAAGAAAATGGAAAAAATAAGACAATTTGATTTTTTAAGACAAGAAGCTGGATATAACAGCACATTGCAATTCTGAGTTCTGCAGAGAGTGAGACCAGTGATACTTCTAATATGAGATCCTGATACTGTACCTGGAGGCATAGCCAGAACAAGAATGTCAGTACATAACAGTGAGATAGGGCCATTATTTTAATTAATATAGAGATTCTGTGCATAACCTTCCTTCTTCTGGTACTTGGTCATACAATGCCCCATATTTTTTACTTCACTTGATTGCAATTAGTAGCATAGTCCAACAAGTTCAGCTGCTGGCTTCTGTTTCAGTCTATTTGTTCTAAATTGAATATTTAGTCTCATAATTCCATTTGATATTAAGGTTTATCCCACATTGTTTTTTCTCTGCGTCATATGTTGCTACTTGATATAATTCATCCCCATAGAATGGATCATAGAATTGTAGAATGGATCATAGAATTGTAGAATGGTTTTGGTTGGAAGGGACCTTAAAGATCATCCAGCTCTGTCCTCCCTTGTCATGGGCAGGGACACCTTTCCATAGACCCATTTGCTTAAAGGCCCATCCAAAGCCCCACACTATGTTTTTCTCTGGATTGCAGGTTTTATGTGATCTCCTGTAGTCTCTATTCTCTTCCACCTCTCCTTCCAAGAATAGTTCATGTATTCCTCATTCTCTCATGATCCAGTGGTTGTGATTTCAAAGGAAAATTAAATGAACTGTTGATTTTAATGGAAAGCAAATTCTGCCATGCAGCTTGTGCAAATATCTACATGACTGGTAAGCAATCCTTTTTCAGAGCAGACCTGAGGTGTTGCTGAATGATGGAATGAAACAGAGCTCCAACATGGTTGATCAAAGTTCTTTCCATTCACCTAGCCTGGAATGAAGCACCATGTGCTAAATAATTCCTATCTTAAAAGTCAATCAAACAAACAACAAAACCCCAAAATCCTAAACCATAGAACAAAGCTAGTAGAGAACCAATCATATAAGAATGAAAATACATCAGATAAAATCTTGTCATCCTCTTCCCTGCTCTTATAACTTTCAGGCAGATATACTTTATCCAGACTAGGTTCCTTCCATTTTATTATATGAATTACTCAAGATACACCATATAGCTGGGAAATGTGTGTTCAAGGACCACTGAACACTGAATCTTCTAAGTCCATCACAATTACAGAAACAGCAGTGATAAATGACTTTGCCTGGAATCACTGTGAAAATTGCTCTTTTCAGCAGCTTTGTACAAATCTGATTCTTACACGTGCTGAAATGGTAATGAATGTTGTTTTTCTGTTTCTGTTCTTGTGACTTCATATGACCAACATGACCCTGGTGAGACACCTTCATGTGAAAACTCATTTTTCTTTTCCTATTTAATGGCCAAAACCTGTTGCTTTTATAGATTTACTGTGGTGACATACAGCAGCAACAGACTCATATTTGAAATCCACAGAAGAATGTATGCATTACATTTTAGGTCACAGAGAGGCAGAATACAATTTCAAGGAATGCTTTATCTGCTTTCTTTATCTTACTTTTTTATTAGTTCGTTTTTGGTTTGTTTTTTTTTTTAAACTTCAATTATTTCTTTAGCACACTAAAAAAGTCACACAGATTGTTTATCCAGAATTATAGATCATTAATTCAGTCACAATTAGCATGAGGTTTCCTAGAATTAATTGGGCTACAAGAAGACCTCTGGAGTTTATTTAGTCTTATTTCCTGCCCAAGGATCAGCTGTGAAATGATATCAGGTTCCTTCAGTTTTTGTCCAGCCTTTGACCAAGCAACTTGTTACTGATTTAATGGTTTCTTGTACAAAGATAGTGCCTGTATCTGGAATTTCCATTGCTATACATGGTGGCTGTTGCCTTCTGTTCTTTTTCTGTGAAGAACTTGGCTCCATCTTCTTTTTGAACCCCATTAGGTAGAGGAGGAAGACTCTCATCACATCCCTCCATAGCCTTTCTTTCTGAGCCTAAGCAAACCCAATTCCCTCAGCCTCTCCACGTGAGTCCAATGCTCTAGCCACCTGTGTGGGTGACTAACCTCATTTTGATGTCCACTTGCTGAATGGGGAGATTCAAAACTAGACACATGGTTTTACATGCAGCAACTGAAGATTATTTGAGAAGGACTCTAAAAAGGTCTGCTTTGTCCAACATTAACTTTACAGCTTTGAAGAAAATATATGTTTAATTAGAGTAAGTTTCGAAGAGATTTTATATGTTGAGACACCTGGAAGAAAGGTGGTGTAAGGAGGTATGGGAGACAAAATACAGAGATAATAGATTAAAATAGAGAAAAATTCTTTCCACTTATCTACTGTAGCTCTTGACATCTCTTAAAATCAGCATCCTAACTGAACTGAATCCATTTTTTCTAAGCTTCTGGACATCTGAAAGTTACGCAGTTCAGAATACCTCTAAATAATGAAATCTTTGTATTCCACTTTATCATCTCAATTTTGTAGCTCAGATCCATCCTTTAATAATTTTCTGTTTGGCTGTATTCCTACATGGCTGAATGAATTGTCTCAGAAAATCACTTCAGGAACAAAGGTGGTTTTTTTACCTATTAGATATTCTCAAGATTTCTGAATAATCTGTTTTCTGACACTTTCCATTCTGATACCCATTATATGTGACTAGATGAACATGCACATACTTTGTTGTACAGTATTTCCATGTTCTAAAAACAGCTCATTACTTGCAGAAATCTAGGAATTAACTACAAATAATCACAGCATTGCGGATTTGGTAAAAAGGAAATAAATGGATGAAAATTAATCCTATAGTATGCAAAGATCTGGAAGAGAAGTGTACAGCCAGAAGGTAAAAGGAAAAAAGGTTTTCCTAGCATATAGAAGAATACAGACTTTTCAGACAATTTAAAATAATCAATTTTAAAATTATTAGCTGGCTGTTTTACAGCTTTATGCTTTCTTTCACTTACAAAGATTTAAAAATAATTCCTTTTCATCCTTTCATGATGCTCTGAATTATATACAAAAAATTCTTTCTAAGCATAATCACATATTCAGAGAATAATGGCCTTAGGTTGATCCTCACAAACCATACCAGAAAAATTTCCTCTGGTGATTGGCATGTAAAGGTTTAATATAATACGCCCTGAATTCTGCCACTGTTATGTAGGCAATAAGCACCTGGGTTATTGCTACACTTGGGCTAAACAAATGGAATGCTGTAAATTATGTTTCAGGACACTGTCATTTTGAATGCACCAGAGTTCCTCAGCACTTTCTTCAGCTAGCACACTCATGTCAATCATCCACCTTCTGGTACATCAGGGTTTTCATTAGTTCTATAACTGCCTGACCTTGTGTCAGACTCGAGCAGACAGGTAGTTCATAACCCTTTACTGTCAGAATTAGCATTCATGATACTACTTAAACTGCAGAGCAAATTTAGAGTTCATTATTAAATGAGGCATATGTTACTACACTTATAACTAATTCAGTCTAGTTATTTTTAGTTTGACCTTTTCTGTATTCATCAAATCAGCTTTGAAATAGACATTGAGGTACCCTTTACTGTTAGTTATAAAAATTCTTAGGGATGTATTTTTTTATGGAGTTTTCTGGCAAATTCTCATATATCAGTAGTTTAGTGATATACCAAGGACCTTACTGTTATCTTAAGTAAAAAGAAGAGACTATGGAATCATGTGGATGTTAATGATCACTTTCTTCAGCTGTATCTTTGGCTTTGCTTTTTTGCTGAGAGCTGAAAGGCTGGTGTAGTCAGTTTAGAATAGAGTGAAAACTTCCACTAAAGTTGGTAAAAAATGTGTGAAGCTAGAAGTAGAGATATTATTAAAGTGCATTTAGTCTTACTGTAGTGCCATAGATTAAATTTAGTCATTATTATTCTGCTTTTCTGGCTATTCCATTCTCCTCCTCTTGAGGTAAGGCACTGAGAACATAGAGAAAAAAAAAATTAAACTCACTGGGATGTGACAAGCTTAAGAACTGTTTCTTGTCATGTTCCTTTCACTGTCTTAGATTTCTAACATGGAAAAGAAAATATCTTTAAATTCTATAAACTTATTAGGTACCACAAAACCTTAATCCTTAAAAAATGTCTTTTTACACTAAAAAAACCCTCACACATCACTGAAGCCCTCATTCACTGATTTTCACTAATGCAAATGGATAAATGTTCTGATAGTATATTAGAATATCCACTTATGAAAACACTATTAAGGTGACAAACCACATTATTAGCAAATATATTCAGAACTGAAATATTTGTATATGTAGCAGCAAAGAAATTCTCACACAGCAAGGTGTTAAGCACGTTACTTTATGCTTCACCCAGAGGCCTAAGAACAGAATGTGACTGTTCACTTACTTAAGTAAAGTCAAAACTTCAATCCTCTTGTTACTCCTTTCTTGTCCCCCCCACCCCCTTTTTTTTTTGGTAACTAGTTATGCAACCAGTCTTGTAATTAAAAAATATGCAAGTGTAATGGAGAAAAGTTTTAAGGATATTGAAATATCCAGCTTCCACTAAAATAAGTGGGAACTGATTAATAGCTTTAAAAAATCTAACCTATGCTATCATTATCCTTATGGACCATTGTGACATGGAAACTGCTGCATTTGATGTTGAATAGAGAGTTCAAAAATTGCATCCTCCCTTATTTCTTTCTTGGCAGGCACTGGGTTCACTTATTGCCACATAATAATTTTGCACTCTATGAGCACAGTTATGTTATACAATTGCATACAAAAGCACTTTGTTGAATTAACACTTTGGGGCTCATGGAGAAGAACAAATCACAGAACTGTAAGAGTTGTAACACTGAAACGTACTGTTTGAACTGGAGCTTACTGTATAATGTAACTGTAGTTCATTCCCTAATAAAGTCCGTCATATTCTCTCTTCTGCATGATGTAGATGAAGGCTTCAGTTCATATCCAACACAATGAATGTAGGAACCTAATTAAGACAGACTGACTTACCCTCTGGGAAAGTTCAGAGGCATTGGTCTTTCTTGAGAGAGTTGAGAAGGAAGTGTGTAAGAGAATCAGATTAGTAAGCAGGACTGACTTTAGGATAGCTGGTTTGCTTCCCAGCACTGTACCCTTGAACTGTAGACACACCCTCTGCTAAGTCAAGTGCCTTTCACAGTCTGAACCTGGCAAGCAGCCTTCAGAAAGGTACGCTGGGCAGGAGGAGGATATATATGTATATATACAGCAGGAAGGAGGCACACGGGGACAGAACTTACTGCACAATTATCCTACGCGGGGAACCAGACTTGGACAGAGACATGACTGTACTTTCGTATGAATCAATTTGCAGAAAAAAAACAACAAAACAAACCTGATGCAGTATTATATCTATTTCATTTGCCTAAATATACATTTTGGAGCTGGCTGATTTCTGCACAAATATTTTTTCTGATTTCCCCTTTAGTTCTGTGTATGTAGTACATTCTATACCTTAAAGAATATTTTTCGTCTTTTTATATATTTAGGAAATGTCCACATTTTTTAGTAAAAAATTAAGTAAAAGACAACAGATAGAACAAAACACATCAGTTTTGTTTAATTTTTTTGCAAAATTTGTTCATGTTACTAACAGCATTACCTTTTTAGCCTTCTTGAGTGTTTAAGCTCCATAACCACTTGAAGAGATGCAAGAATTATTATTAGTTTAAAACTGTTTATGAAGCTTTGCTAACACTTTTATTTTCCTTGATTTCTGCATAAAAATTCATATATATATGAATTTATATATTCTTTTATATATATATGAATTCATATATATATTCATATATATATATATATATATAAACTTCCAAAGGTGGAAGTGTGTGCTTTTTAATGTAAGTATTCAGAGTATTTGGTTTAAATTAAGAAGCCACCATTATCACCAGCACAGCCCAGGAGGGCATTCCAGGGTGCTTACTTTAAGCTTCTTATCATTAACTCTAGAGGGAACTGAAGAGAAATCTTGAAGCTTATACTTCAGACTCAGATCTCCAAGATTCATCTGAGGATAGTGGCTCAGATTTGCTATCTGGTTCAGGCTTTGCTTGGTTGCTCCTTTAAATGGTATTTATGTGGAGCGTGACCAAGTGGGTTCTCAGATCTAGACTGAGACCTGGGCTTTAGGTGAGAGGTAAGTGCAGAACAGGCTTTCTGAAGATACTTAAATTTAGGCATGCTGGAAAATCTCAGTGCAATCTACAGGAATCTTAAGATTACTCACACTCTGAAAGCCAGTGACTTCAAAAGTGAATGCCCAGCTTCTTGGGCATTTATGCATGCTGTGTTCTGCAACAATTAAACAAGGATCTTCTTTCACAGAAATGAGAAATACTGACAATAATTCCAAACTTTTAAATGAGATGCCACATCTTCTTGCTCCAAACTGATTATCCAAATTTATCCTCATAATAGTAAAAAATCCAAAACAAAAAGGAGTATTCTTTGGCCATTTAGGACTATTCATTCAAATCTATGACTATTTTAAATAATGAGTCCTGATTACTGGTTATCTACTTTTAAATTCCTTGTCTCCTAAATAATTCTTTCTTTGTTTCAGTCCATCTGAATATTCAGGTAAATAATATTGAAAGATACCTGCTTTTAATTTTGTTGGGGCTCCTTGAAAATTACTAGACAGACTTTTTTTTGCTACCAGCCTAATAATTTTATTTGATTAATGATTACTTACCCTTAACCTAGTCTTGAATTGCAAACATTAAAAAATTAAAATCCATTACCTCTACAGCAAAGAGCATTTCCACCATGTCACTCCAAATTTCTATCTAATATTTTAATTATTTTGTAACCTTATACCTCTAACATATATAATATATATATATTATAACCCTTATAGCCTTATCAAGGTCTTATATCTGGTAAGTCAGCTCTCTATCATGTAGACAAAGCAGAAAACATGTTTAAGTTTGGGGTTTATTTAAGATATTACATTGAGTCCTTGAATACTTTTAATTTCAGTGCTGTCAAAGAGCTTTGAATATCGTATTCCTTAATGCTGCTGTTGTTTCTTTTTTTTTTTTTAATTTGGTGGAAATTGAAGTTTCTGGGAAAAGTGTTGTCTTAGAAGCTTTCTGAAATCAGTTTCTTTTTCTTCAGAAAAAGATAACTGAAAATATAAATTATAAAAAAAAGTGTAATCTTTGCTTTCATCCAACTCCACAGTATTTTGAATTACCACACACAATTCAATGTTGACATAACTTGTACCTTAGAAGAGTCCAGTCCCTCCAGCACACTTGCATTCTCCTGTGGGTCTGGTTGCATGGCATCCTCCCTCACATGCCGCAGCTTTCCATGTCCCTGAACCAGCATCATGTCATAGGCAATCCATGAAAAAATCTGGTTTACCAAAGCCAATTAAAAACTAAGGCAATTGAACTTCAAGTCATAAGAGGAATAGTAGCTATGCAGAGTAGGAAAGCTAGGCCAGTGTAAAGTAAAACATTCTGCTGTTTCTTAAACATTATGCTTAAAGCTTGCTATGGTAATTAGAGCAAAAAAAACCCCACCTCATTTTCCTTTCTTTCTGTGACCAAAACCACCTGAAACATTTCTGGTACATCTATCCTGTACCATAGCATTTTTTCCATAGGTGCAATAGTAAGAGCTTTGCAATCTCACATAAAATCTCACAGGTTTTAGCTGTAGTTCTTTCAGTGAATTTTCTCATGTGCTCAGACTAGAGTTCCAGGAGGTGGGAATCACTCAGGAGTGGGACGTAATGCAGAGAACAAGGAACTGTCATGAAGTGCTTGTTACAAAACTGTCTTGAGGACAAGACCCTTGTTCAGGTTTCAAAGATACCTCTTTTTTTTCCTTTTCCTCCTGCTTTTTAATATGGATGAAGGAGAGTGAAGCGAGGCCAAAAGAATGCCAGAAGTCTCTATAACAAAATTATCAGGTTTAGGTCTTCTCTTTCCTATTTCTCCCCATCCTATGCAGCAGATTCCCTGAGCTTGCACTTGAGGAGGAGGAATAGCAGTGATCACATCTGTTTATGGGCCACATCCAAGTACATCTCTGTGGGCTGAGCTGAGGATAGACTACCCTGCAGAAATCAAGACTGCAGCACAAACCTTGCTGACTTTGCTGACAGATTCTTTAAAATTGGATTGAAGCCAGACTTCAAAGAGGAAGCTGAGTTCAAAAATAATTTTTTTTTCCTTTCAGAGCAGAGTTTAAAACTTTACCTGATCTGAAACACTGAGGGTTTTTATGACACCAGTTTCACTTTGAAGTCCAGGTTCTAGACAAGGCACATCAATTTCAAAGTGTCTATAGGCATAAGTAGAGCTGACTGGGCTCAAAATACCTGGATGTAGGTATGGTGAATGCTGCACATGCCTACATAGTTTTCTTATCTGTTTTTATTAACATAAGAGAGAACCGTGTTATTTTGAAGGCCAGGAATTGTAAACACCAGAAGATTTAGATAATCTGATAAATTTTAGGACATAAAAGGAGAATGAAATAATTTTTGTCTTCCCTAAATGTTATAGTCCTTCTTCATCTGGGAATATATTAATTACTTGGAAGTTTTAAATGTATTCGTTTAGTCATGTATGTATATTCACTTGTGTAAGATTCTTGCCTCAGCTGTTTCAATGGGTTCATAAAAGATTTTTCTCTCTAATAACTAAACTTTCGGGTCTGAAACGGAGAAACAAAAATAAACTTATCTGGGTACTCATAAGTGGGTGAAATCATGGAAAAGTGTCATGCTGTCAATTGTATATTTTTGTGTGTGATTAATTGTATCAGTATATGAAAAAAAGGAACAGAAAAATTCTAATTTTCATTTTAGGTATCAGTACATGATGGTCAAAGGCTAGAAGGTGGGAACAGAATACCTATTTTCTAATTATGTGTATATTTATATATGCATGCATACTTGCATGTATCTCTGTACAGAGAATACTTTATTGAATACACAGCAGTACTGATTTTAAACATCTTTCACTAAACAGGTGAAATAATTAAGGAAAGGACTACATATGAGGAATTGTATAAGATTACAGATACGTGACTGATTTTTTTTTTATTTACACCATTTGCCTGACTCTCAAGTTTCAGAACCTCAAACCAATTGTGTAAGGACACCTGGGAAAGTGAGGGAGGCTAGCAGGGAATTCTTCTGCTACCCCAAGAAGGGACTGGTTTTCATTCCTTCTTCATCTTTTAGGTCACATCCCTCTGCCTTGTGACATAATATCACACTGTAGAGGACACTGGAGTGGCTTCTCTATCCAGACCAACTTAAATGTCTTTTCAGGGAAGATTTTGATGTGAAATATGATGTAAAGTGTTTTCAGAAATTAAAGCTTTATTACATCTGGTGTATTCTATTTGTTCATTAGTTTTGCAGTTCCAGTCACAAGAATAAGTTTATCTGGCATAATTATTTTTTCTTTTTTTAGGATCAGACAGATTATTTCATGTTTTCATTGTCTCTATTTTATTTGCAGAAATACTTTCCCTTCCCTTTTAAATTCATACTCTGAAAAGAAGTTTTGGCCACTGTTTCCAAGTCAGGAAGTCCTTATGGTGAGTCTGTAAAACTTTGTTTCTACAAATTACATTCCTGGAGACCAGGACATGTGAAGCAATCAACATCCCAGACAACTAATGTTTCACTCTGAGTTTGTCTCTTATGGAGACGGGAAACAGTCTGAACTGGAGATGTGCTTGAGCAATGGATTTCAAATCAAGATTCAAATGCAGTTTCTTGAGCATTTTCAGTAGCAGACTCTTCTTCAAGCCAGTATGAAAGAGAAAATTAATTGGCTTCAGATTTTGTTAATGATTCAGAATACTTTAACCTCAAGATCAAATATGAACATTTCAAAAGCAAAACAAAAAAACCAAAACAACACTAAAACATTTTGAAAAAGGAAAAATGTTACTGGGTTTTGTCTGTATTGTTTCTATACACCAAGAAAGCAGCAGAAAAATTAATGTTGTGTGATGTGTTTAAACTGTGCTTTCAATAAGACATTGGACAAAGTCTCAAAATATTCTGTTAAGAAAACTCATTAGACGAAGTGGAGAAGATCTGGTTGCTTGAGCATTGCCATTTAGAATAATTTCAGACTCTGTAGGGCATTGCATCTAATTTTAGATGTGACTCTTTGGAAAGTCAGTCACATCATCTGGCCCTGTGGAAGTATCCTAGATACAAGGTGTCACAACAGAACTAAGGCACTGATGTTTATGAATGCCCTTGGTAGAGAAAATGGAACTTAAATTTTCAAAGTTGTGCAAAGAACTGGAATTAGAAGGGGCTGTTTATATGGCAGGGGTTTTGACTATTTTCTACTACTCTTAATATCACTTACAGAGGTAATTTTTCTTTCCCCATTCACCACTATAATACAGGAAATTCATACCTTGAGTGAATTCTCAACAGCCTCTGTTGAAGGGGAACCTGCCTATCACACTTATATGTATAAAAGTTCTGGAATTTCCCCTCAAAGTTCTCTACAGTATTTTGAAAAGGCAAAGACATTCCCACTTATTCCCACAAAAGTGAATCAATTTCACCAGTAAGGTCTCTTTTAAAGAGACTAGCATTTAAAGTTTATGAAGTTGAAAAAGTTAAAAAGAAAGATTGAAAACAAATCTTAAGAACACCTAAACAATTAACTTACTCACTAGTTAAAAAAAGAAGTTGAAATTAGCAATCTCAGGTCATTCTAACTTTCTTGGAAACTGCTACTACTTTTCTTCCCAGCAATGAAAAGATAGATAAAACTGAACATTTGATGGAACTTAGATATTTGTAAATCAAACTGCATGTTAGCCTCTCTAGTGTTTCTGAAGTTTAATTATTTTAATGGATCAAGATCATTATTTACTGTGGGTTTTTTGCTGTTTTCATTTCTCAGTCATATTGGGAAATGCAGAGTAAACACACATGGGAAAAAAAGTCCTACAGGAAAAATTAATTCCCCACTGTGAAAACTGCATAACCATAATCACTTCTGCAAAAATGATCATATATTTCCAATTTTTGAATTTTGCTGAAAGATTAATTTTGTGAATTGAGAAAAGTTTCACACACATTCTCATTCAAAACAATTCCACTCACCTTACCTTGGAAATGTTCACTTCTACATTTTATTATGACACTGAAAAGTCTGTGTTCATAGGGAAAACTGCAGGGCCTGTTACATTGGTTGAGATAGATTCACTATGCAGGTCCTGAATGCTTATGTGTAATTTGTTCAAGCATAAGGTGTAGCCATGCATCTGTTGAGTCTACTCAACCACTATCATCACTAAGCCATGTCCCTAAGTACATAAGTATCTAAAATCCAGTTTCCAGGTTTTTTAAATACCTCCAGACCTGGTGACTGAAGCATTTCCCTGGGCAGCCTGATGTTGAGGAATACATCCGGGCTGGGTAGCTTGATTGGCAAGCTGCAACTTGAGATGCAGATTGAGCTCTGAGTGAGAGCCTGAAACAACAGACGATGAACTGCCAACATTCAGGATACCAAAGGAGACGAAGATGGATGACACCAGCCAGGTTGAGGGACACAGAGAGGAGACAGGAGTCAAAGACTCAGGAGGAAGAGGGAGACTTGCCTGCAAATAGATTTTGAGGTTTCTTTGTTGGGGTGCACCTTGCAGGCACCAGCTTGGGCTGTTCCTGTGTTACTATGTTGTGAATAAGTGGTTTTATGGATCGAGACATCTGCTACTCTGCCATGGGAAACCTGGGGTAGAATCAGTGAGGAAACCTGGTCTGACTATGTGAGAGGGGTGTGTGGGGAGCCAAGTGGGGACCCATTGTCACTGGAGCCACCTGCTGTGAAAGGGCTTTGGTCGCAACAGTGACAGTCTGGGGTGGTAGGAGTGTGACTGCCAGGGAGCCTCATGAATGATCAGACTGGGAAGTTTCCTTAACTCATCAGTCATACCAGCAGAAGAACTTTCTTATGAACCAGTGTTTCTGAATTAAAAGTAAGGAAATTTTAGCATTTTGACTAAAATGTGGGATTTGGGCTAGTCGGCTGTATTCCTTGGGATAAATGAACTGAAACAGCAGAGAATGTCAGCACACTCCTTTCTGCTTGAAAATGCAACATAATAGTTCAATTTCTGTCTTTTTATTCTTGTGACTATGCTGGTAATTCTCCTACTGGCCAGATAAACAGTTTAGGAGGAAAGCTTTCTCTTCTTCCTTCTAGCATTGCTCATTGCACACTGGCTCCATCACTTTATTCCTTCTCCAGCTGCAGTATCTACCCCATTCTCTGTCTCATTTTTATGTTTTGAACTTTTTATTTTTTGAGCCTTTTACTCTTTGAACATCTTCTCTCTCCCTTTTATTGTTAGCTCTACAGTATTTATTCTCCAAACTGCATCTTATGTCAGTATTTTTCAACCCATTCTTCTTTCCCTGATTAATAGTACCTTAATAGGACTGTTTATAGAAGCAAGTCTGAACCTCACTCTTCACATGTGAAAAATCTTGCCATTACTCTTTCTTTATGCAGACCTCTGCACCTCATTCTCTTTAAAACTTATTCAGGCATTCCTTTACCTCTTCTGTGTTCAAAACTTTCTGATATGAGATGTATTAACTGTAGTCCCCACAGTTACCCTTATCCTAAACACAAAATCATCCAGTGCATTCTTTGGAAGTTTGTTTGGAGATCTGCATTCTGTTGCCATTATCATATATAAACCTCTGCCTACAAGTACAAAATCTAGTCCTAATTTAAATACTTATTTGTTAAGTGTATTTGTGACTGGCAATTTAAAAAGTCTCTCTCCAAGAAGAGTATCAGTATGACATGCTCTGACCACAAATGAGGTTGATAAAATATTCTGTTTTAATTGCTTATTAGCCATAAGTTGGGTTTTATAAGAAGAGACTTATGCCCTCTCTAGAACACTGTAATTTTTGTCCAGAATAAACATATGCTACCTGCAGTTACAGTTTTTTTCAGATGAACAGAGGTATCATAAAGATAAGCTGTTGCCTTTTGATGTCTGATTGAAATACTCATGTTTTCTATCTTAATCCTATTGAATGGATACCTGTCAAGATTTCTGTGTTGTGTCCCTGTACCCAAATAATATCTTTTATAAAAGAAAAGAAAAAAGAAGGAATTAAAAATATAAAGAAGAAACTGTAATATACTGTAGGCTGATGCCTGCAACAGTGTCTGGATGCAAAAGAAACTTGAAAGAACTCTACTATGATGTCTATAAAATATGAGATGACACAGAGGTATTTTGTAATAGCTTCACCAAAACATTTTTGGGAAAATTTATTCATCAAGAAGCCAATGCTTGTAAGAGATGAAAAGCAGAAATATCCTGACTAAGCCTTCCTATGATAATTTCTCAAGTTAAAAAATGCACTTTACTTTGTCCGTTCCTATAGGGAACAATTGCCTGTGAAAAAAAAGAAAAGAGTAACAACAAATACAACAAAATGTAAGAATTTATTTCATTAATGTCACTACAAAGAAAGGTGAAAACCAGTAAAGTAGGTTGGTCATTTCATAGAATCATAGAGTAGCCAAGGTTCAGAGGGACCTCAAAAGGTCATCTGGTTCAACCTTTCACAGGAAAGGGATCCCAGATGAGACTGTGTTGCACCTTGTCCAATTATATCTTGAAAACATACAACGAGGACCTTACCATGTCCCTGGGGAGGTTGTTCCAGTGAATTACTGTATTCACTGTAAAAAATTTCTTTTTACATTGAAATGAAACCTCCCCCAGTGCAACTTGCAATGTTACTCCCTTGCCTTCTCCAGTTGCTCCTTCTGAAGAGAGAGCCTCAGTCCTCTGTATAGCCAGCCTTTAAGCACTGGAATACTGTGATGAGTTCCCTCTGAGCCTTCTCTTTTCCAGGAAGAAAAGACCTGACTCCTTCAGCCTTTCCTCATGGCCCTCCTTTGGATTCTCTCCAGTCTGTCTAGGTTCTTCTTGAATTGTGAGGACCAAAACTGGACATGGTACTCAAAGTGCATCCTGACAAGCACTGAGCAGAGTCATTACAAGGTAATGAAAATAGTTGCTGTAAATGATATGTCAGTGTTTATCAGGGAACAGTATTTTATATGGAAAATAAATGAGTATAAAAGAATCTGAAAGACCTAGAATAAACAGAATAAAACTTCCACATTTAATCTTAGGTTTTCTTCTCTCCTTCTGTTCATTTTTTTTTTCCGTGGTGCATCACTGTCCTTATATCCTCACAAATATTATACCTTTTCTATATGGCTGTTTTATAACTTTATATGAAACTTCATGTTTCATTCTTTGAATCCAAATATATTTTGTGACTTTTGCTTCATAAATAAATATAATAATAAAGGTAACAGTGGATATAGGTAAAGAACAGACCTGCTTTGTCCTTTAAAACATTTATAAATGTAAGTGTTGAGGTGAATACATGTAGGGCAAATTAAGAAAGTGTTTGAGTATTGCCAGTGGTTTATTACTATGCGAACCCAATAATAAATAAATAAATTAAAAACAAACAAACAAACAAAAAACTCCCCAGGAAAATAGAAGGCGCATTGTGGTATCCTTGAGAGGACACATTAGGAAAGCTAGAACAGCAGGGGTGTTAAAGCACAGTAGTTTAGATAATGAAGTCAAATAAATTGTCTTCAACTTTGTGCCTTCACTGTCACACAAGTACACTGTGAAAAATGAAACAGACTTGTCTGATGGAAATCGTAAACATTCATATTTAATAAACAGTTATTAACACTTTTATAATATTGCTCTTTTATGTTCATTACATGCTCATTGCATTACAGCAAATTTATTTCCTATTTCATTTCTCTACTGCCATTCTGTATTGCAAACCTGTGCAAGACAGGTCTATTTTTTATGTTGTACTGTACATTACATGAGTAACGTTCAGATCTTAATGGAAGTGTCACATCATTTTCAAATCAAATTATCTCATTTTCACAGCTAAGGGGAATCAAATTAATCAGTAAAATTAGAATACAAACCAATACAAACGTTGTGGTTCCCAAGATGTTGACTGAAATCCATGGAGGTCATGTTTGCTAGTTATCACATTAAAAGGCTTACTGGGGTGCTCTATTACTTATCATTAGTAGTCCTATATTAGGAGCATGCACAAAGGTTTAAACTGCCAGGAAAGAACATGGCTCAAGTGAATTTAATTGCACAAATAATAATACAGATTTTCTTTTCTTTTTGTCTCATTAGTTTCTTAGATACTGAGATACAGGAACAGAACACAGAAACCCAGAATACTTACTTTGATTTGTATGTAATTTTTGCCTTTGAAACAAGCAAAATCTTTATTTCAAAGAATTAAGGCTAGAATCTCCTAGAAAACAACTTTACATTTTGGAAGAATCTAGACAACCATCAGGATGTCTGGACCTATTTCTTTATATATCTATTTTCTAATTTTCCTCCAGTGTGACTAAGCTACAGGAATGTGTCTTGTTTTTCTTGAATACTTCATAAGCACAAGCTGCCAGAAATAGGACATCGAGTCCAAATGTGTGAGACTCCTAGAATATATGTTAATCTTTACCCTCTTCTTTCTGCACTCCATATACGCCCAAAAGCTGCTCATTAGCTCAAAGCCATCTGCTTTCAGTCTGCCATGGGGTTTACAATTACTAAATCACGAACACAGCAATAAAGACAAAAAGATATTGTGGTGGGTTGACCCTGGCTTGAAGCCAGGTACCTACCAAAGCTCCATTAGTCCCCTCCTCAGCAGGAGGGGGGAGAAAAAATAGGGCTCATGGGTCAAAGTAAAGACATGGAGAGATGACTCACCAATTACCCCCATGGGCAAAACTGAGTCAGCTTCGGAAAAATAATTAAATTACTGACAATCAAATCAGAATAGAATAAAGAGAAGTGAATCCAAATATAAAAGCACCTTCCCCCCATGCCCCCTATTTTCCAGGCTTCACTTTTTTCCTAATTCTCTACCTCCCCCCTCCCAGTGGCACAGGGGGAGAGGAATGGGGTTTGTATTCTGTTCATCGCACATTTTCTCTGTTGCTCCTTTGCCGTCCTTTGTCCCAATGCTCTTCTTCTGCTCCAACATGAGAGTTTCCTCCCATGGGAGACAGTACTCCATGAATTTCTCCAACATAAATCTTTCCCACAGGCTACATTTCTTCATCAGCTGCTTCAGCCTGGGTCACTTCCACAGGGTGCAGTCCTTCAGAAGCAGACTGCTCCAGTGTGGGTCCCCCACAAGGCCAGACCTCCCGCCAGGAGCCTTCTCCAGTGTGGGTTTCCCATAGGGTCATGGCACATTCACCTACTCCGGCATGGGGTCCTCCAGGGACTGCACGTGGATATCTGCTCCAGTGTGAACCTCAATGGGCTGCAGGGCGACAGCCTATCCTCATCATGGTCTTCACCACAGTCTGCAAAGGATTCTCTCTGTCATCTGGAGACCTCCTCTCCCTTCTACTACACTGATCTTGGTGCCTGCAGGGCTGCTCCTCTCATTATTTTCAGTCCTCTCTCCTCTGGCTTCAATTTGCTCCTGCATAATAAGTTTTTCCTTCTTAACTTTGTTATTCCAGAGGTGCTGCCACCATCACTGGTGGGCTCAACTATTGCAGCAGGAGAGTCCTTCTTGGAGCAGGTGATGTTGGATCTGTCAGATGGGGGAAGCTTCTGGAAGCTTCTCACAGAAGCTGCCTCTGTAGCCCCCCTGTTTTGAAAACCTTGTCAGGCAAACCCAGCACTGATATGTCACTCGGTGAAGTTTCTCAAAGACTTTAAGGGGTGAACCAGGAATGACACAATCGTTTATTATAAGCATAGTAATGACTTAGGATATCAACAGTAGTTGTGAGATCAGTGGTGTATTATACACACACACACACACACACTTCTTATTTATAGTTATTTATATTTATATTCAATTTTATATTAATATTTTTTTAGATTCTAGTACTTCTGTACTTCTTTTATTCAGGCTTCCATGGGCAAGCCTAATATTGAAAACAGATTCAAAATCAGATAAGCTTTTCTGATGTTATCTTTGATGCTATTTGTTCTACAAGAAAAACTTTACAGAGTTTAAACTGTGGCATGGTCCATTTGCATAATTTATTGGTCCTGAAGCAGTTACATATCTGGTATTTATTGTCTTTGATTTATTATTGGCCATGCAGGTGAAGAAGATTTTGTGTCTTTTTGATGGAACAAGGAGGATTCTCAAACACGTTTGACAATAATTTCTCTGATATACATGGAAATGGGATACATTAAGACAAACTGTAGATCTTTTTCTTTCTCAGTGGACAAAAACCCAACATAAATAAGTGCAGTAATTTTACAGATGGAGAAAAAACATGATTCTTCTATTCCTGCTAACATAAAACTGGGGAAAAAGCAATTTCCCAACTCTGATCGAAATAACCATCCATATTAGAAAATAAATATTTGCATATAAAAAAATGTACTGCTTAGTATATTAAAAATCAAAATTTGACAGTGTCAGAATGCTCACTAATCAATTTCAGATTAAAGTTCTTAATTGAAAGTAATTCCAGTGGTACTTTAATGTTGAACAGCAAATGCTCAGAACATAATTTCTTATGCAGGATTTCCCCATGAGTATATAACACTCTTTTTTTTAAATAGTTAGAAGATTAATACTCATTAAGGATTAGTGGATTTTCAAGCTTCATCTTTTATAATATTTTTTTTGCTTAGTTGAGTGTCAGGACCCCTGAATATTAAGCTGTCTTTCAAAAAATGATACTGTTCTTCAGAAAAGATTATTTTTGACTCTTCCATCCTCCTCCAGAGATGTAAGTCAGTATGCAATCATACTAATTCATTTCTTTTCAGAGATGACAAGTATTTGAAAATCTATATAACAGTGGCATGTTGGGTTTTTTTGATACTGTAAAATATGTAAAGTTTATTGTCTGAGAAAGACTTTTGCAATCTAGCATTGTCATGCAAGTGGTGTTCTGTGATAAGGATTTCATATGCAAAATAAACTTATCTTGATTTACTGCACTTACTTATTTTTCCCACTTTGCCACCTGTAGCATCTTGTTATAAATCTCAACTGAAATTTCTATTAGATTTTCAAATTATTATTTTGTGCAGGAACTGAGAAAAATGGGGTCTTATTCTTCACAGTGCATCATATCAAAAAGAATTTCTTATCATCCAGCATAGCTTGCTGTGTATGATGATGACAGTTACATTCTGCCCGGATACGAATGTTTTAAACCCATACTTTAGTGTACCAAGGTGTAATTCTTGCATCACAGTTTCTAGCCTTTAACTGGAGCCTTCAAGGTTTGGAGAATCACCACTTCCATTTCTGATTTGTTCTCAGTGTTAATGGCTTAAAAATTTTTCTGTTAAGTTGTCTGTCTTTAGCTTCCAGTCACTAGTCCCTGCTGTGTCTTCTTTGCCTCAACTAAAAGTGCTTTCTATCCAGAATTGTCTAACCTTGGGGAAAATAAAACTGTTTAAAAAGTTGTTCTTTCCTCCAAAGTGTATACAATGTGGGCAGTAAGTCCTCAGTCCTAATGCTTTCACTATACAAATGCACTCACATTGGATGCATTGCTCACTAATGTGGATGTAGACCATATCATCCAGGTTCCCCCATGAATGAAGGAGAGAGCAAGGAGCCCCTAAACTAACTCAGAACTTCGTTTGGCTTAATCACCCTTTGATTTTGTTGAAACTGCCTAGTTGAAGTTCATTAAGTTAAATAAGGGCATATCCAGGATTTAACAAGCTCTTTAATCTTTTTAGTAAGTATACAATAGAATTAATGCATTTTTAACATACAGTACATGACATTTTTAAATACAATAGCTTGACAAATTCCTCAGAAACATCTTATTAATGGAATCAGAACAATTGTACTTTCCCATAAAAACACATCAATTGTCAGATTCATTATCTTTCTAACCTCTGGTACAAAAATACATATGAACACCATCTCAGATTTTTTCTAATACTTGCTTAAAATATTTGTCACGCTAATAAGCCTACTCTTATTTATTGTGCCACTTTGTTTCTAAACATTAGAACAGCACTAACATTTTGCTAGAATTGATCGCATATTCAAATATTAACATTAATATTTTATGATCCCCTCAGACTACTTCTGAATTGAGGATAAGGTGAAAATTATTTGATGCTTTCTGTCTTAATATTGTTTATACAAAGATGCTATGTAACTACTGCCTTAAGCCCGGAAATATTTCCTTATCTCCATGTGAGTTATCTATCCATATCTATACCTATGTCTCTTTTTTATCCTATGCAAAGTAAGAATTCTGAACATTTCTTCATTTTTTGCATAGTTATTAACAGATTGCCTCGTCTGACTAGTAATGGATTACAGATTTGTCAGGATTTTATCTCTGGAACATTTATTTTAAATGTGTTACAACATATTAATAAATAACAGTTGTCTTCATAGCTTATTCTATTAGTCACAGACTTGACATTTTAGAATAATTCAGACTGATATTTTCAATCTTCTTGTTTAGGTTGAAAACATAACACTAACTTTTCAGGTTTTTAAGTTTTGCTTTGTAAGCATTATAAACTGTTATTTACTAATGATTGCAAAACATATTGTGTAACCAATACAGCTGTCTTTAAATAGCTATTCTATCAAGTGCCAGCAATAATTCAGGTACTAAATCTATGTTTTCACCCACTGGTCTTCGTTTATGGCTTCAGAAAGCACCCGTAATACATAGCATCAAATATCAATTCAGCATTGGGACATCTAGCTGACACCTAAGAACCTCACAGAAGGCATAGGCCATGTGGGAAGCGGCAGTATACTCGTTTTCCACAGGAAGCAGAAAATAAAAAATAGGTAAACAAAACCATAGAGAAATCACCAGTATCCCAATGCAAAGATACAAATCCATATATATATTTATATATATGCACACATTTTCATATAGACATACTTGTGCATTTGTCTGCATGTGTGTACACATATATGAAGCTCTTTGTAGTAAAACAGACAAAATATAGTTATGTAGTTTGATAACTCAGTGCTGTGCTGTTTGGTGAACCCCTACATATTTTATTCTGAGTGGATGGGTGATCCATATGAAGTATGCTGGTTTTGGACTAAACTTACTTCTGCCAAAATCAACTGTCTTGTAAAATGATCATCACATCTGAGTATGTGCTGTAATTTTCACATTCTTCATTTTTCCTGTAGCTTTTAGCAGTTAATGTTTATTTTAAGCTTCATAGTCTGGCATTATTCATCTGAACTTTAAATAAACTACAACTTGTGGCTATGTATATTTCCAGTCATTTGAAATTAATTTGCAAAAGGAGAAGATAGCTCAATAATAGTACCCAGGCGAGGAATTTATCTGCCCAAGGCTGTGCATACAGTGTCTGGTGTGTAAAAATCCCTTCATAAACTTCACCAGTATGTTAATCTCTCAGGTGTCTCAAAGATCTCAAATTTCAAGTCTTCTCTTCCTTGAGATATGCTGGATAACTCTCCTTGTCAGTCACTTGTTATTGAGAGATTCTTTTCTGTTGTACAGTATGATACTAGATATCAAGACAGCCCTTGCAACTGGAACTTGTAATCCATTATACTTACATAGTATAAATAATAATTTGGAGCTTTTTGACACTTATCAAGGCCTCCTAACACATTAATGTTTGGCTAAGGGTATTCTTGAGGTAAGGGCATCTGGTCAACTGATTTTTTAGGATTAATCTGTATTATTAGGCTGACAAAGAGGCAAAAAACCAAATATAAATATTAACATACAGCATCTAAAATAGGCAAAGCAGCTACTTATTTCTTTATATTGAAAAAAAAAAGGAAAAAAAAAGAACGGAAAAAGAAAACATGATCTTGATCTATTTATATTGTAATTAGTTTAATCTGAAAAGTTCACTTCCTGCAGTGAGTGACTTGCAGAATTCACTTTCCTTCCAAATATTTTTCCATATTTTTCTCTTTTTGTTATTTTATGCCTCAGATTGCAATAAAAAGATATCTATTTTTTTGCTACTACATTTTACATTTACAGTATTTTTTTCTGAGGATAATTAATCTTCTCTCCTTAAACTTATTTACATCTCCCCCTCCACATCCATCCTCTCATCCCACCACTTATTCAACATTAATGAACTAATTAAATTAATTTGGTTTTCAAAATATAAATTGATTGTTTCTTTTTTTTTTGAGATGCATACACTGCTTTTTGAAACCATCTGTACTTGACAGGTCAATTAACTCCATGACTAAAGGATAAATTAGATAGGCAGTTTGTAATTTTCAGAATGAATTGTTTCTGTCTAGTGAAGTATAGAATAATTTTGGTTGGGAATGACCTTTAAAAATTATGTAATCCAATCACTTGCTCCAAGCGGAACTAGTCTCACAGTTAGGTCGTGGTGCTCAGAGTCTTGTCAAAGCGTGCTCTAAAAATCTCTAAGTTCCAAGATTGGACAGCTTCTCTGGACAGTTTGTTCCCATGGTTAGTTACTCTCACTGAGATATATTTCCTCCCTCATATTTAGTTGCAATTGCCCTTACTGCAATTTGTGATTTCTCTATGCACCTTTGGGAAGAATCTTTCTCTGTCTCTGAAACTGACAGCTTCAGCAGCTGAAGACAGAAATTAAAATTTCACCTTATTTTCTAGTCTCTGTGCTAATCAAACCAAGTTCTTTCACTCTTGAGCATCCACTGCTCCAGCCAATTACCCACCCTGGTCACTATCCATGGGATGGACTCATTCCAGTTCCTGGTGCCTTTCCTATATGGAGGACAGTTCACAGGTGGCAAGTATAGCAGCAGCAACACAACCACCACCACTTCACCTTTGCTTTAGGAATACCATGTCTGTCCTGACATGGAATTTAACTGCATTGAAAACTGAATTATCATGGGGTTTTTTATCATAATAAGTTCCTCCTTTCCATTAATATTAATGAAAAAAAAAAGCAATAAAACTTACAATTGTGAAATTTTAAAAATGGTGGGGATAGATGACCCCATCTCTTTTGTCTTCCACTTCTCACTAAATGCAAATAAACCAAGTAGTCTGATTCCTTCTCGGGCTCTCCTGGGTCACCTGGGGCGGGGCTTCCTCGGGAGAGCGGCCGGGAGGTTTAAAAACGGCCCTAGGGAGCGCAGCGACCCGGAGCGGGCAAACAAATAGGAGCGGGCAAACAGGGGCGTGACACGTCTCTGAGGGCGTGGCAGGACAAGCAGGCAGGGCTG
>VZRZ01002779.1:125409-157448 GCA_013398175.1 Climacteris rufus | reverse complement strand
CGCAGCCGGGGAGCCCCCATGGCCGCCAGTCGCGGCTGCACCGTGCGGGGGGAAGGCCCGGCCCTGCGGCTCTGGGCACAGCGGGGCCCGGCCGGGCCGCCAGACTCGCCCAGAGACACCGCGACAGGGCACAGAGAGATTTGTTTGATGCAAGCTGCACCTGTGCCTACCTGTATTATTAGTTTATAGATTTATTCTAGTTCATCTTCCAGGGATGAAATGACATCAGCCTGTACTTACAAAATGTCAGCGTGCTAATTTAGGTTATTCAAGCGTGTATTTTAACTAGGGGCAAAATCACCTTAAAAGTACATATGGAATACAATTAATTCTAGGTTAGGGTTACTGTAAATAGTTCAAAATTTGTGACAAGTGTGTTCTCTTCCAGGTGCAGGTCAATAAGAAAAAGTATAATAAATCTTTTGATCCTTAAGTCTGATGGGCTAATCTGTGGTTACACTGCATGACACTATGCACCCTGGTTTTGTTAAAATATTACAGACAACTTCTGAAATTTAGAAAAGTGGGATTCTTTTAAACTGTCATCTGTAGGTAGATTTAGTCTCAAAGTGTGGGTTTGGTAACTTAAATCGAACTGAAATTTTCTGTTCCAGTCATCAACATCCAAGGCTTAGCTGTGTTGTCTTTCTTGGTTTTGCAGAGATTGAAATGGTTTCAATAGTAAATTGAGAAAGATAGCTTTTCTTTCTACCCTTTACTATGCACTTTTAGAAATGGCTTTTCTTGTTTCCACAAAAATCTGTTCAAAGTATAGTGTCTTGTTTCAAAGACCATAAATAACTCAGAGCAAGTTACTGATCCCTTGCTTTGATCGTGCATGTCCCCTCCTGCACACAAAGCAATGAAACCAAGAGGATAACACATGCAAGTACACGCGTTAGTAAAATTATCAGCTTTGTGCCTACACTCATTGGCAATAATGAGGAAAGAGACACAGCCGCATCTGAACTTTAAGGTTACATTTTATTTCTGTAGAAGGAATTATAGTAGAAAAAAGACTATTAAGTTATCCTTACTAGTGACTGCCAATGCAAAGGAGTCCACGCTTCTAGTTATGAACCATATCAAGGAAGGTTTTATTTGACTCTTTTGTAGAAATGACTGTAAACTGGATTAGTCACCATCATGCCCACACCCTGGGCAAAATTCAGCTGTCTTCACCCATTCATGGTAGGAAACAACAACATCCAGAGTGACCACGTCTGACAGTTTTTAGGATTTGGATGTTGTTCCAGTCTTGTAGATTTTACTTCATGTAAATAATTCAAATCAATCAATACAATTAATCACATTTCCTTAGCTAATAATCCTATTAAAGTAATTGAGTGAAACCTATTTTTAGCAAAGTATACCATATTTTCATATTTTATATAAATTAAAAAATTTTATTTGTAGAGTGAATACAACAATTATGGCAATTTGGAAAATAATCTACTGTAAGAACTTTTTATATTAATCATCAATAGAAATTATCAAAACAATATTAAATCACAACAGCATCAGAAACCAAGATTCAGCTCCATAGAATTTAGTCATCTGCTGCTATAATTCTTAAAAATATTCATGATTGACCTGGTGATGGTGATAAGACCAACACATAGAAGTGTTGTTATTTCTCTGGGAAGTGACTGGGAATAAAGGACACACTGGTAAGGGTGATGTGGAGATGAGAACTTCCTTAGCTCAACATAACTCCAATTCTGTTAACAGTTGGAGGTATATTTGCAAGGACTAAATCCCATCTCTGTCATTCAAAGTTTCTCTAACATTTCTGCTTTTCCTGCCTGGAAAATTGAGCACTATAAGTCGTCATTTTTTTTCCTTCTCAAGTAACTTGCTACTTTCGTGCTTCTGTATCTCCCTGGTATCAAAGAGAAACAGTACTTTCAACTCTTCCTTCAACTGGGTTAACACATCAAGCTCCAACCTGGGAAAGGCCCATTCCTATTTGCAGTGTGTCCCTTGACAGCTGAGTAAAGGCAGTGTCCCTGCTGGGGCTGACTTGCACTTAAACCAAACCCTTGAGCTGATTCATCAATGTCAGCCCACAAACTCCCATGAACTCTGTGAGAACTGAGCGCAGCTGCAGCTGAAGCCAACACACAATTCAGGAAGGGCATTCCCATTGCCTGTGCCAGCTTTGGTTTTTGCTAGAGCAACATGTGCCTTTAGGCAGGACAGCCTAGGAATATGTCACATCATCTTTGGGGAACAAACAACCCAAACAAACCGATTTCAATGCCAATCCCCCAAGAAAACCCCCAACAAACAAACAAAATAAAAGATACTGAGTGAAAGGCATTACCATAAGCTACATGGTAACAGCTTTCTTCTGACAAAGCTTTCTGCCAGACAACATGGTCTACTGAAACCACAGAATCATTAAACTTCCCAGTTTGTCCTGATTTTTTGAGTTATATTTACAGTAGTTCTTTTTCCATCTCCCCGTTACACTCTTTAAATCAACTAAGCACTGGTTTCTGTTCAAAGCTGTAGAGAGATCATGAAAGATGAAGAGGTTATATGTGGGAGAAAGAATCTCTTCATATTTTCAAAAGACATTCATGACAAGCTGAAAAAGTGAATGTTAATTATTTTCCTTAATGGTACACTATCTCAGCTGCTCTCTGCTGTAAACTACAGTCAGAGTAAATCATGAACACTAATGAGAATAAAACAGAGTGAGGACTAAGAAACTTTGAGTTTTGGCTCCATTATTGACCATAAGAGGCTCCCAAGGTGCTACCAGAGGATAAATTTTAAATTGCTAAAATAAGTTGGGACTCCCACTGCATATAAAAAAAGCTGTGTTCATGTACAATTATAGGATTATGACCTATTTCCCTACTCAGCATCTGATCTGTAAGTTTGCTAAGCAGCTTCAGCTTATATTCAGTTCCTGAGGGGGCTTATTCTCATTCTAGATAATTTCTTTAAATTAGGATAAAAAGACAAAACCCCACTGCACTAAAATCAGAAATTATTACTATTCCATTACTTAATATTTTTTCAAATAATCTAGCATTCATCATAAAATATCCTGTCAATGGCCAGTGCTTGAATAAATGTATGCATCCTAAATTTCCATTATTCTATTTTGCTATATTTTTATTACATTTTTGACATTTGCAACATCACTTTTTTTAAACAGCCCATGATTATTCTGTTTCAAAAGTTACAGTCTGTTCTCTTTACACAGATTGCAATTTGCATCATTTTCCAACTACATATCAATCTTAATAACGAAAATATTTAAATTTTATAAGAGATTTCTAAGGTTTTAGGGAGATCAATGTTTTCATAACCTCCTTGTACATAAAAATTTCTTCTACAAACACTTAATAATCACCTGTGTTACTATTTGGGAAATAAGATGGTCTTTTTTTAATATCACTTTGTTTTGGTGAGGAGGGGCTTTATTGATTTGCTTGCTTTTTTTACCTTTTTCTAATCTTTTTTTGTTTGTTTTCTTATTTATAATTTCTTTTGTACATAGTGAGCATAAAGTCTAAGTCTTCTTTAGGTTTGTCAGATAATGAGTCATTAATCTCAACCCAAGGTCCAACAATATGAAAATCATATTATGGTGGGAAGGGATAAAAAGTTATGAAAACGGTACAAGAACACAAAACTCTTTTTACTTGCAAGTTTTTACCCATTGATGTTATAGACCTCAGGGATAACGACAAATTATTTTCAAAGTGGTCAAAGAATCAGTTAAATATGCTGCTTTCTCGAGTATAAATCGCTTAAAAGTTGCAATACAAAGAATGAACAGACATACATAGAAAAAATTAATTCAACTCTTCATGTTGATTTTCTGTTTTAGTTTTTTCTTCTTTTCCCATTTGTTTTTCCTCTGATACTTCTTCTTGTATTGGTGGCAACTATCACCAGCTGTGTATCATCAAAATTATGAGCTCATTAAACTCATTATCTTCTGAACATATTCTTTTGTGCCAACATAGCTACAGGATGGATAATTTTACATACTATCCCTGTAACTATAGATGACTTGAATGAATTCTAACTACTTTGTAAGTAGGAATGAAAAGAAATCTACATTTGTTAGTTATTACTGCTTGGTTTTCTCAAATACTTTTTATTAATAAAAGTAAGCTACCAGTGATTGAGCTAATCAAAAATATTAGGGAATGGCAAATCCCCAGATGTAAATCTTTATTTGTGCTTTTAATGTAGCTTATTGAGTTAAATTACACTCTTTTTAACATTAAATTCTATTATTTTATAACAATATAAACTGCTTCACATTAATCTGTTATCTAACGAAATCCAGTGATGAGGTATAGCATTCAAAAGGATAGTTTGGGGTCTTTTACCAGTTTTTCCTTTGCATGTTTGACCAAAAGGAGCTGTTAGAATAATATAAAAGCACAAAAACTTCAAACGAAAACAAAACAAACTCCAAATAAACAACAACAACAAAAACACAGGAAAAAATCCCTACAAAGTCATTAAAAGTATGTCATAGAAGTTATAAAAGGCAAAGAAACTATTTCACATGCATCTTTCTTCTTGTGAACCCCTACTTATCTCTAGATGTGGGTGAGGGAGAGTTCACGTGTGTTAATAGCACTGTGCCTGTTATCTATGGACATTACCTTAGCAACTTCAGTGCATTGTTGGTTTGTCAACCCAGGAAAACCAGACAGAACAAAACACACAGTGCAGGAGCTCTCTACTCTGCTTTCCCCTCGTGAGCCACATAAAAATTTTTGCTTGTGCCCATAAAAGGCAGAACATCCTCCAAACGTGGGCTCTGCCAGCAGGACCTGTGTTACTGCACAAAGTAGGTCACTGTGTATACACTGGGGTAGGAGATAATTGTGGGCAACTGCAGCAGCTTTGGACTTTGTTGAAAGCTTCTGCTCTTTCAGAATGCAAAACTGAAGCCAAAGCCTATAAACTGTTGGACACTTTGTGCGGATTACCCATCATTTTATTTATTCTAGCTGTAATTAGACCACATTGCATGACAACATCACACAAGCTGAATTTATTATAACTAAAGATTACTTTTTAGGAGTTTTGTAAGCCTATGATAATTATGGAGTGGTTCTACTTAAACAATATATTAAAAAATTATTGGTAGTATGTGGATATTTTGTTTATTGTTATTTTCCTGCAGAGCTATTTCCATAAGATTTTCATACTGTGCAATAAACAAAATACCTTAATCCCTGAAATAGTTCTATTATGGAAGTGTAAGTGTCAAATGGCTTTCTATTGCTCAGGCCAATATTAAAATATTCAGCATTAGTAAGCCAAGCTTTAGTTAGCGCAAAACCAGAAAACTAAACCTTTCATTCCTTAAGTGCTTTTCTTTATCTGTGAGACTAAAAAATGTCTTTTTAGCTGGCACCAGTGGCTTTGGGGAGTGTTTAGCAGCACATTTTTGCAAATGCTTATTTCAGGTTTATTGGCCTCACAGCAGAGATTGCAGAAGACCACACAATTGGAATGATCATTTTTCTTTGCATTAGCAGAATACAGTTAGAATGGCAGCAGCTAACCTTAGGGGAACCTGGACTAGTGAAAGATGCTTCATGGAAAATGATTCAACATTTAAGAGGGAGTATGGAGGAGAATCTTCAAAAGTCAAAAAATCACAGTGAAAACCAATCAAATTGTGCTCCTTTTTATCTATGTTTGGTTTTTGTTCTAATTAAGCCCCTGTTGCCCAGACATTAGCCATTTATAACAACATTGTATGGGGAAAGAAATCATTATCTAATAGCTCATGGATAGAAAATTCTTTAGATGCAGTGAAACAGACATTTAAATATGAGAGACATTGTTCGTGCCCTAGTTGTTGGGAAAAAAGTAAGTCTGAGCAAAGGACACATCCACAACAAATATGGCTAATGGAATCTAAAATCTCCTTCAGCATTTAAGATAAACTTGTTGTATTTTCTTGAATTGATAGGCACCTATGAAGCGATGTGATTTCATTTTTGTTATTCTTCAAAAAAATACGAACAAGAGCTATTCCTTTAAAAGGTCATCTTGTTTTTATTTATCTTTTGGCAGCTCACTTCAGAATCACATCATAAAGTATCATTGAACTAGAGTTAGGAAAATTATTATATCATCTCTTTAATCCTCTTTCAAAGGTAGCATATGATACAGTTCACCCACAGAGACTAGTGCAGACAACTGTCTTTTGTAGAAATTATGTGAAACTATAGGAACATGGGTCAATCTCATCCATATTCATTGCCTTTCTAGGCACATCTTACACAAGGAATGAATTTGGAGCCATAAACAGTAGTTAAAAATAAATACTTAAAACCCAGCCCCATACACTGTTTTCATTACATGTTGGAATAATACAAAAACAGGGAATGAAAATGCAAAGCATATTGCCATGATCTGTAAGTAGCACTGTTTCTTAATACAGTAGTCAAACAATTCAAATAAACTGTCAGCCAGCCAAAGACATCTTCTGTGAAAACATAAAAAAAACATACCATATTTTAAGGTAAAAAAATTGCTTTATGGACATGTTCTATATGATATCACACAAGATGAATTAATGAAAATCAAAAGCTAAAGAATTGACGTCACTGAATTACGAGTTTGTCCCTCTAGAAGATTCAGACACACAAGAAAGGAAGTAAGCTAAATCTGGAAAACAAAGACTTTGTCAACCCAGTGTCCAACACCACAAAGACTGTATAATTTCCAGAGTATATAAGCCTGCTTCATATGTCCTGAGGAGTCAGAAAGGATCTGAAAAGCTTTGATACTTGCTCAGTTAGAGAATTTTTTCCGTGTTCAGAATAAACTAACCCTAGTATATACACAGTTCTTTAACAAATAGATCACAAATATTCCTACTGTAATAATCAAAAAATAGTCCATAGTCTCTGAGCAATATCACTGGCTTGCACAAGTCAGTTTGAAGATTTGGAGTAAATTCATTATATTACATACTATATTGTGTAAGAAGTAGATCTTCCATCCACTCCACATTATAGCAATTAATTTTTTTTACAAAATTTCATTACGATTCCAATTTGATCACACCGAACTCTTGGAAATCTTCTTTTCAAGGGAGGAGAGTTCATATTTATAGACCAGAAGACACCTCAGTTTTTATGTCAAATTGTTCCGTGATCTCAGTTGAGACTGGGAAAATGATAATAACTTGTAGTTCCATTCAGCTTCCATTTGCTCCCTTTTGAAGATTAGGAAAAGGGATTATGCAAGTCATATAGTCTGGATAACTTTGAGTATTGAGAGATATTGATTAAAAAAACAAAACAAGGAAAAGTAAAACCTGTGAATTCAACATCAGTCTCTTTATCAGTCCTTTTAGCCATAAGAATTTAAGAAACATTTTAAAAGCACAGCACAGTATTTTTACAAACTTAAAAAAAAAAACTTTTTAGAGCAAAATGAACTCAGTGTGTGACTTTGCAACTCTGTGAAAACTCTGTTTCAGTCACAGACCTTTATAGTTTTTTTACTTAGTTTGTTATTTCTGTAAAATACTAATGGCATGCAATACCCACCCAGGCCATACAAAGGTATTTGATAAAGATCCATCTGGCAAAAAATAATCATACAAAAAAATTATTCAAGGCACATTGAAAGTTGAAATAAAAAGAAATCTGTCTTGTGACACTATGTTTTAGGACATGACCAGTATTAATATGACACAGTAAGATTTAATTTTCTGTTTCATATAATTGGCAGAAGTTGAAGAAACAAAAGCCAGTTTGAAATCTTTGATTTTGTGTGTGGTTGAGTCTGATCAATTTGAGATTATCAGAAAAATATGGCCAAATGAGAGCTAGTGTAATTCCCTTAACTTTAAGACCATGACTTTAGGTCATTAATGAATTTGAAACACATTTGGAAAAGAAAAATTATTATTTTTACCATGGAATTATTTCTGTTCCCAGCTACATAGCACTAATAACCTCTCTTTATAAACTGAGGAAGCCATGGGAAAACTTTCCATATTTCTCAAACAATCAGTAAATTTATTCATTTCAAAAATTTAAGTTTTCTCTAGCATTGGAAGGCATATTTAATAAAAATTCTGGAGTTTTTCCTTTAAATCCAGGAATTATAGCCTGATCTCTTTCCCCATGCAAAATATTAACCTTTGCCGAGTACATAAGACAATAATTAAAACCAGGTCTAAGTCCTTTATCAATCAAGATTTCAAAGATGTTGCAGCAGACAGATGCTACTTCAAGCTAAGATGAAAGTGTCACATTATCACGATCACAGTTTATGCAGCATATGGCACTACAACTATGGTTATACTGAGGGAAGATTTAAAAATTGTGGCTTTGTTTGAAAAAGAAGAACTAGCTCCCTGCTTACAATTAGTAGGTGAAAAGCCAGGAGAAGAATTTCACCAACACATATTTTGAAAAAGTACCTTACTTCTGTAGTTGATAGGCTGGAAGTGAATCAAAGAACCTCCAGAGAGAATGAATAGTCATTGTGTTTGAAAAATGGTATCTCAAGGGAATGAATCTCTACCAAACACTGCTTCAAATTGAGCTGGCCAATAGGCAACAGGACCCAGAAACACAGGGGTGTATATGGTTTTTTGGCTTTTTTTTTTTATTGTGGTCTGTATGACCTTCTAATTTAAACTGCAAACCAAGAGAAGATAAAGAGCGCCCTTCCACTTCAGAAAGCAGTATTAAAAAACTGTTGGGAATGTAGCTCATCAGGCTGTTTTATGTCCTTTGAAGTGAATAAATATCTCTTTTTTTTAATTCTTAGAAATTACGCATTTAAATACTGATGCTATGGTCAAAGTCAATGCAGCCATGACATGGTCAGTTAGCTATTGGATCCTCTGATCACTTTAACTGGGATTCTTACTGCTCTTCAGGTGCTGTGGTGATTTATTGCAGACTTCACATACAGTTTAAATTAAATATATTTGTAAAAACCGATTTCAAAGCTGTAGGGGAGATTTCTTAATCTGTCGTTATAATTTACTGGTCAAATACAAAAGTAAGTCATTAATTTGCTTTAAAAATCTGTGGTTTATTTAAAATGATAAGATAACAATGACTTTGAATAGGTTTTCTGAAAAATCCTTGAGCAATGTCTAAACTCCTGTCCTAAATTACCATCTCCTGATGATACCATGAACAAAGCTTTATATGTGCTGTCTCATCTCTCTCTGAAAATGTCTGTACTAATTATCTTATTAATACTCAATTGTTTAGTGTCTTAAAACATAGACAAAAATATTTACTGAAATTAAAAAAAAATTATAACTTTTTAATTCCAGTAGGCATTTATAACATGATTGTTTCTTAGTATTCAACTCTAATCACTAGTGTTTCATAGGGAGTGGGAAGATTTTTAACATATACATTCCTAGAAGAACTTTCTTCCTTACCTAAATGTGATAGCAATTTGCATGAATATCAAAGCTGCTATATACAGGTTGACATTACTCAGTACTCAGATAAGGTAAACCATTTATCACGTTATTGAGCTCTTCAGTCAGTCTACAGCTGAGCAAATTTCTTTGGTTTGCTTTTCCCAGGACAATTATTCTAGATATATTGCCTTCATGGGAGATTTTAACCAAAAGGACTGCTTTCTTTCAGCCTTGCCCTGAAAGTCCCTCTTGGCATATAAGAAATATGAAACACATTGTTTAGATTTCACCAAACCTAAATCACCACAAGAAGGCTAGAAGGGGCAACTCAAACATTGACTAGAAATTTAAGTTAGGGAAAGGCAAACCACCCAGGAGTGAAGCTTTCCTAAGATATTCTGAGATAATAAATAAGGAACTCCTCTCTTATCAAGTGCAATCCTTCTACCTTGCGAACATAACAAAGCATGAGAATAATACATTTGCCACTCCAAATCTCATAAAATTTGGAAGTTGATGGATTCAAGCTTTTTAATCCTGTCTATAGCTGCTGTCTACCTGCAAATCTGTTATTGAAAGGAGATCCAGAGGGACCACCCATCCAGAGTCTGTATCACCAAGCAGAGAAGTGCCAAGTTTAATTCTTAGGGGAGCTTTTTACCCCCACTGCATATCCAATGTTTCTATCAACCTACAGGGTTGAGTGACAAGAGATTTAATGTTTTGTAATGAGAGGCTAATTTTTGAGGAATTATACTTGGGGGGCAAAGGGGTTTCTGTAGCAGAGCTGTGTCAATGAAAATGCCACGATGGTGATATCACATCCAGGTTGCTAAGATTACCACCTACCGCTGTCCCAAAGGTGGAGACTAAGGAATGAAATTCAGAGATTTAGCCATGAGTTCATATTACAGAATGCAACCATATGCTGGCACTTAGGTTGGGGAAGCAAAACTCCCAGCCATGGAAGGAACTGATAAGACGAAGTAGGGAAGAGACACACGGAGATGTACAGATAAAGGAATATCATTCTTAAATTTACATAAAGGTCAGGTGGTAGAGATTCACTGGATTTTTCAGAGTAAAATAACTTTTCACTTAAATATGTTGAAGCATCCACATGCCAGGTATTCTGAAGTAAAGATTTTCATTTGTAATTTATTATTCAGTACCATAGTTTAACATGGGTAAGCAGAGGCCAGAAAATTAAATGTAATTGCCTGTAGTTGTTTTTAGCATGAGATTTGTTTGCCTAGATTAAACATGTAGAAAATTATTTATGATTAAAAATGTGTTGGTGGTAAGTTAAATGTATGAGTACTCTGGTTGCCTCAGGGTGGGAAGAAGGACTTCATTCTCACACACAAAAGTACTTGACCCAGGGAACACATTCAAAAATTGGGGTCAAACGTGCACCAGCTGAGTTAATTTATAAAAGCCTCGTTTGTCACAAGAAAAAAAATCAAGAAAATGATGGGAGAAAAACCCCAAACTGATGAGATCCTAGACTTTTACAATAGCTTCAGGTGTAAACAACAGCTGCTAAAGCAGCTATGTCTCAGTAACACAACTTAGAATGTGCTTTAAATCTCCTCAAGTTCATTTGAATACTCCAGTGTAAAATTCATTACTGAAAACAATGTCAAGCTATTTTTCAGTCAGTTATCCCCTAAATGTTCCATGAACGGTTCTCCTGTTTGGTGTTTAAGTTTAGAATAGAGATCTATAAAAGGTTGGTAAAGGTTAATTAGTAGAATGATGGTGGTAACAGGGCAAATACATGGAACAAAAAGAAAGAACGGGTTAGAGAATATTTTTGAAGGGCTTTGATTTTTTTAAAGAAAGAATAATCAGAGCAGTAGAAAAGGTTACAGAATACTGAAAGGAAAGAAGGACTGGATAATCACAGTGACTCTTTTTCTGTCCTATAGGGTTATTGAGTTCTTATTCAAAATGCAAATATAATCATTACTTTTTTATCTTTACTATACGGTGGAAAAAACATCAACTGTGACTCATGTTTGTCTGTTTATGTATGTGCTTTAAAGCATGAGAGAACATTCATGCAGGGCACTAAAATTCTTTTTGTACACTTGATCACATTTTTCCTGACTTTTATTTACCCTTCTGGAGCTATGAAAGAAGAAATCACTGGCTAAAAACTCAAAAATTAGAGCTGAAATTAATGAGATGTGAGTTCATAACCTTCCCTAATGGTTTAAAGGAATAATACTTTTCTAAAATTACATGAATGCTGAGAATCCAACATCTTCTGGTGACCATTGCATGCTTTTCTTGTGGAATTTATGCCAAATATTTAGCTAAATTCTTTGTGAATCCACCTTGTAACATTTTCCCATCTATACAATGAAGTCTACCCAGACAGCAATGTCCCCATATTATTTCCACATAACATGCCACATACAGTAAAGGAAATTTTAGTTAAAACATCTTTATTGTTCCTAAATAATGGGATAAAATCTCACAAGCATCAGTAGGTGTGACTTTTCATGTGAAATGAGAATGAGACAGACTCTGATTATTTTTCTTCTGTATTTTCTTACCAGGTCATAATGCAATTGTGGACTACAATCCTAATAATGAAGCTGAAGAGCATGAAATCAGTGCATCTAGCTCTTTAGACAGCTCTAATATGATAAATTGAGGCAAAACATCTCATTCAATAATATAGGGTTCGACACAGGTACATTCATGTAGTAGGTTTATGATTTAGTTCAGGTCATGTTTATATAAACATGTTTATGTATATATACATAGACACTACAGCAGTTACTGATAAGTTACAGCTAAATAGTAGTTATGCTGAAAATAACTATATATATTTCAATCATGCACCTAAATTCACTGTAGATATAGGCTATTGCTTTCAATTTGAATGTAGCTCCCATTTCTTGACCCTAATGAAATCTCATTTTTTTCCCCTGTTGGAGGATGAAAACAGCAATAAAACGGAAACACAAGGACATGCATTTCAGATTAGATGTGGATAGTGTTCCTTTCACACTGAAATAATATAAAAAAATATACTCAAGAGGACTTGATTTTATGAAGATAACTGTGCTATAACTCATGTCTGCTCCAAATTTGACACGTTTCTCCTCTTTCTCAAGATATTTATGATTTACAATGCGGTGTAACTCCCTTTGGATTAGTCTACTTTCAAAGCCATCAAGCTTGAGAGGCCAAATTTAATGCATTACTTCCAGACCTAATGCATTCAGCATTTAAGTGGGATAAAGGAATAAGAGACAGGGAAATATCTTCAGTGACATTCTACAAGCAACTGACCTCTAGCCTGGACAGGGAGTGGGTGATACTGACCTTCGTCAAGCTATCAGATAAAATCGAATTCAGTGCACTGATCAGGAAGAAATAAACATTAACAGCAAAAAAAGTATAATTTTGGGACAAGGAAGGGTAATGCAGGTATTACAAATGCAACAGAGCATTTTATGGACTCATTAGTGTACATACTCTTAATTTTACACTGGAATTGCTTTGTCTCCACTAAGTGTTCTAAAAATGTTCTAAAAATCGTTCTGAATGTGTCCATGTTGTGCTTGTTGACCCTATGAGACTTTAGCCTACTCTCTCTTCTATTTGGAAAGACCTCTCAGAGTTCATGAGAATCCTCAGAATCCCCTCCAAGGATAGCCAAAGTCATTGAGCTAAAGTAGGCAAAGTAGAATATGTCCAGCATCTCTTCAATCATTAACAAGATACTTTTCAGCCATGAACATAGTGTGAAACAAAATTTACTTTCTTACTAAGTACTGTTTATATTTACTATATATTTAGGTTCAATATCTAATTAAATATCTAAAGTCTCTCTCTGGCGTGAGAGACTTTATCTGTATCTGTTCGGAATTTAAATAATTGGCAATGGCAGTTTTCTGACACACATAAAAAGCAGTAACAATAAAACTATGAACAATGATTCAGCTTTGTAAAATCAGAATTAAGAAATGTGACTTTGGAACTAGAAATTAAATGTTAATTGCTTTAGAATATCTTATAGGAAACACCAGGTTTACACTTTATCATCTAGATCTACAAACATTTTCCATATTGATTTAGTGTTATCATCAGAAGAAAATAAAAAACAGAAGATGTAAATATGTGAACCTTATTGGTTGTGTATTATAAACTACCTTTAAAAAAAGTATTTCAGATGTTGCATCTGAATTAATTTAAGGTATTGACTATAATAGAAAGGTATGGTATAGCAAAATATACAGTTTTTTTTAAATTTAACTTCAGTAACCTTTACTGCTGATGTTCTTTTGTGTACAATCATATCTAAGCAAAGCTGTCCTTACACCTATCCTTGCAACAAGACTGAAGAAAAACAGAATATCACAAATAATTATAGGAACTAATTTTAAAGTCATAAGGTAACTTTTTGAAGTTTAGTAAGACATAGAGTAAAGCCCAGTCTTGCTGACAACTTTTGTATTTGGCTTCAGAAGGAAAGAATGTAATACCAGATCCTTTACAGATGTCTATGTGTGTCACAAATAAAGAGAAGAGAGAATAAAACACAGCATAACACTTTGAAAAAAAAAATCTCATGTTTTGTGAAGGAATTGCAAAAGGTTTATTTTTTAAGTTCCTTTTGAGTGTTCATATCTGGGCTTTGGAGGAGTCTCTACAAAAATAAGATTTTGGTCAATAAATGGTTATATAAAATTCTTGTCCCTGTTTTCAGGTTGTTTTTTTCAAAAAGCACAAAATATGTACATGGTGTAAAATCTAAACACTCTTTTGTTTTGCAATAGGATATTGTTTCAAGCAAAACAAATCTGAATTCTAAACTGCAAGAAAATAATTTGAGAATTACAGATCTGAATCAAGACCAGAAGAAACACTCCTGATTTGACCACATTTAGATGTGAAGTTTTACATTCAAATGTGAAAATTCAAAAATTAAGATGGTAGTCCAATGTTTTGAAGGAGAAACAAAGAAAATTTACAAATTGTGTAAAAAGCATAAAATTTTCTACAGATCTATATCAAAGTAATTGATTCTAAACGTTACAAAAGTGCTATCTATAGCTAAGTTATGGTGCACCAAAAATAAAGAATTTGAGTTTTGGAAAACCTCCAGATACTGTTACAACTACACAAGTTTGAAGACTTGTATGATACATGGACTTGTGAGCTTTTTTTGAAGGCAAGTATAAGCTCCTTTGCTTTAAGAGTTTCGTGCACACTGAATACTGTGCAGCATTTAAGAACTGTTTCTCCTAATTACATTTTTATTTGTAGACCCCTGAAACGCAGTTCACTTAATCTCTCAGAGGCTAAAACTATACCAATAAATTAAATGGTACTAAGAAACATTTCCAAAAACTGAGAAGCTTTATCATTCACACTGTTAAATTTTCAAAACTTGATATGGAAAAATTAAAACAGTCCCAAATATCTCCTGGGCATAGATCAGACGGCAACAAATTATTGCAATATTTTTAGTTGGTATTTTATAATGAAGTACCCTATGATAATGAGATTTTTTTATAGCATTGATGGAAGTTTTTTGATGCAGTTTGGACTCAGGACTAGAGAATCATCTCTTCACACTTAATATGCTGATATAGAGAGAGCTTCAGAGTGACAGGTATAGCTTCAACTGCAAAAGGTATATAATAAAAAAACAACTAATGCAAAAGTAAAACTAGCAGACTGTTCTGCATTGATAGAACAATGTCCAACAATTTTTCTAAAAATAGACAGGATAGTATAGAAATTACTTACAAAATGGAATCATAATGTACAAATGCCAGTTTTTCTTGTTCCAAGTGAAATATCAGGAATGTCTTTTGCAGAAACAGACTTTACATGGAATAAATTATGAGAAGGGCTCAATAGGAAACAAAATATTTTCCTGTGTTCCAGATTTGATTATGAATCTATTCATAAACCTTGTTTTTAAGGCAACTCTCAAGAGTTTGAGTGAATCTGGGTAGTTTTCAAGGGCTTGTGTACAATAAGAGTTTCTGAACAGACTGAGAAATCCCATGTGTGTTTTTTTTAAAAAGCAAAAACCCCAAACCTGGCATTTCGCATCCAATAAAAACTTAAAAACATGCTGCATAGAAAGAAATCCCCCCAAAAAAGGACGAGTTTCAATTAAAAGCATTGAAAAGGTTAAAATCAATTAAGAGTTCCAATCAGTGGCTAAAGGGTCATGGTATGTCCATCAAAGAAACAAAGAAATATCATAGAAAATATGTAAACTATTGAATGATCTCTCCCTTTGTAGTCTCTCCCAGCTTGTGGCCATCATCAGTTCAGAGTATTTTTCATAGGGCTGAGGTTAGGTTATAACAGTATCAGTTGGGAGTGCTTCTGACAGGACAGTGAACTGCAGCCCAGTGCCAGATGTAGCATCTCCTGGTTTTGCACAGGCTGTTCATGCCTTCTCTAACAAAAATTCATGACCACCAGCTAGTCTTCACAGCTACAGTTAGAAAGTTGTAGGTGTTTCCAGACATAAGATATAATTTTATCATTATTTTTATTTATTTTTAAGGGGGATTTTTTAAATGTCTGGGTGAATGAGTACGGTACAGCGTGCTTGTCTGCAAAGAAAAAACGTTTTCAAAATGTTTGCAGTCATCTGCCCTTCCTTGTTATAAAAAATTGAGCTGAGTTTCCCATTTTTATTTTCTGCACTCTAGACTATCAACATCAACTTACAGAAGTAGCTTCCTACAATCCTCCCATACAAAAGTCTCCACATTAGGAAGAATATTTTCATACTAAAACAATTAATACAATATATGACATACCAACTAATGATCTTTAATATTTGCTGCAGAAGGCACTGTGTCTAATGCCAATAAGAATAAAATCTTGACTTTTATTCTCAGTTGAAATAATAAATGGAACTCCTGATCACTATTAATTTTAATTAGGCAAGTGTAAGCAAAGGTGTCTTCCTGGAGTCTATTTATACTCGAAAATTTGCCATCAGTTTACTGTGCTTGTACATGATTGGACTCAATGACTTGAAAGGTCCTTTCCTTGAAAGGTCCTTAAATGAATTAATGATTCCACACTGTGACTCTTTGATCCTCAATTCAAATAATTTCCATGTTTGAATGAAATAATACTATGACACCTTGTTATGAGGCCAAACCTTGATTCTGGTTCTCAGTGGAATCTGTTCTCTCAAGTGCAGAGATCTGGAAAAGGAAAAAGCAGAAGGTATGGTTTCTGATTACTGTAAGAATGTGGTTTTGTTCTATAAAACTGAGCAGTTTGTATGATGCTATCTAGACTCATCATCATTAGTTGACTGTAGGCAATTCATAATGTGTAACATAAATAAAATCCATTAATGACTGACACAGATTTTTAAAAGCACTTAAGCAAGTTAAATCTTCTGTATTGTATGGGGAATTACTATTCCTTTTTATAGTGTTGCATAAATAACTGTAAAGTTTTAATACCTACCCAAATTTAATTTGCTTTTACTTCAAAACCACAGCTTCCATTAACTCAGCTAGAGCTGTGCATATGTAGCTGTATCAGTGGCTTGCATCTCCACTGGCAAATTTATTTTGTACTGTGATAAACTTGGGATGATTCCATCCTTAGATAAACAGATGCATAGAGATAGAATGTGTGAATCAAAACTGGTGTAATCTCTGACTAAAACAGAATTACAGCAGTGTAATCTACATATGCTTTGTGGGAGGTTTGGATGATAAACAAGAGTTCAGAATTATATTACCAGAAATTAAACTGAGGCTTTTCATTCTTGTGAAATGATACTATGGTACTTCCTCAACAGGAATGAAACAAATTGATGTTCAAATGCAGCAAAGTGGTTATGTATGAATGCATGCTCTGTGCTACAATGGTGCACATTCACCAGCTAATCAGAACAGAGATTTTGATCTTCATATTCTCTCTTTAATGCAGAAAATAATGAATCTGTCATACGAACTTGAGTAGAGAGGTTAAATCTCAACCTTATTCCATATGTTTGTTGCATATTCCAGAGGGAGTTGAGATAAGTAGCTTTTCAGCGTATTACAGCCAGATTCCATTTCACCTAAGCCAGGTTTCTTTTGTGCTAAAATGAGAAAATCCACATCTATTTGCCCCGGTTGTCTCTAATTTTATCTGAATCTATTTTGCTCTCATCATCCCTCTTCAATCAGTGCTCCCAAAGGCCAGTGCATATCAACACCATAAGAGCAGTGTCTTGCAAGGTCTACAATTATCCAATGACTTGATATGGCAGGGTAATCGCACTAAATTGCAGCTATATCCTTTCAAGTGAATTCCCCAGCTCCAAATAATCAACATCACAGAGGGTAAGGTTCTCAGTTCTCTCCAGGCAGTCCGAATGAGTCCTTTACCATTCTCACAGCACAGTATTTAGCATAACTTAGTGTTTGAAAATCATCATATTTTAAAATCAATTACTTTTGTTCTTGGGCTTCTCACAAAAACAATACACTTCTTTCAGCCTTAAATTTAAAGCTAATTAAAAAGATGATTTGCCTAGGCTATAGAAGGGCCATTAGAAAAATCTCTGGCATTACCCAGAGATAAGCTTGCCAGAAGACCTGAAGGAATGAAAAGGAGAAACAGGTTTCATACAGCACCTGAGAAACTGTTTCCAGCTATTACATATCTGTCTCTAATTGATATTTCAATCCCTAAAACAGTTTTTAATGTCTGCTGTTGTTACCCTGTCAAAACTTTCAATTACTACATAAAATGAGGTAGTTACAGAAACAGAAAAAAAAAATGGCAGTTATTGCAAGCATATAACTTAGACATTTTTAATGCAAAATAGATTCTCAATGAATCTGAAAATTTCCTCAGAATATTCTTATAACTTTGATATCCATAATATTTTGCAGAAAATATTAAATGAATACATGGTAAATTAGGCTTATTTACATTGCTTTAGTAGTCCCAAGCCATCTGTTTCACAAAATCATTCAGAACAACCTCTAAGTAGATGGGATTAGTATTTTAAAAGTTTTGGAGAAATTATGAGTATATATAAAAAATTATGCAAATGAGTAGGCATCTATGAGCAAGCTCTTAAACAGAAAGTTTCAACTCATTTAGGCAAACTCCAATGTAGTAGAAATCTCGCGGCACACTTATGATTTTTAACTTACAATTTTAAGAAATAAATATACGTTAGAACTATGGTGGTTGTGATAGTGTAAATTAAACATATGAAACACTTCACCACAAGCAAAATTTTTAGAATTTTCTCATAGAGAACACCCAGTGGTGCTGCAGAAGTTATGGGTAGTACATTAATTTGGGGATACCCAAAAACATTAACAATGTCAGTCAGCAGTAAAAAGTTAATGCTGTCATTTAAGTGATCACCAGACTACTGAAAAGAGTGAACATAGCTTATGCCTTCAAAGATATAAGATGCCTTGAGGAAATATTATGTTTAAATAATTTCAGAAAAAACACCTCTTTCACCCCCAAACCAATCTAAATTACTAAAAAGCACTACAATGGAACTGGAAGATTTGCTGATACTTGACCTCACTGATGCATTTTCTAAACTGTTCAAGTAACTGTGCACAAAATAAATCCAGTCTGCATCAACAGCACCCAGCAGAAAGCACAGAACAGTAGCAGCATCCTTCCTCTCACACCCAGACATGCAGAAAAAGGCAATGATAGTTTTGTTTCTGTTTAGGTGAGGTTATAACACTGCTGTAGGAAATGGGCACACTCAGCTTCCTTGGGGCTTTATGAATCTCTGATAGATGAACAGACATTTCTTTTACAAGAAGGATGTTCTGCAGGCTTATAGGTTTAGTTTTCTGAGTGTACTAGCTGGATACTTCCAGTTGGTGATGAACACTATATTAAGAAAAAGAAAAGAAAGGGCAGAGAGGAAAGGGAGATGTGCCTAAAACAGGGCCTGGAAGAAAACAAAGAAAAGATGGCATGTTCCTATATCATATTTAACTTCTTCAGGAGAGAACCATCTTGATTTGGTGTTGTTTATACAACTATTTTCTTGTCTGTATTTTTAAAATCCAGATTACATAGGAAATCACTAAAACATAGACAAGAATAATACAGTGTATATATAAAAATACAATAAATAAAGATCTCAGTGGGCTGAGATCTGACATTATTTTTTATCAACACCTTAGTTTGTATGAGAGTAGGAAGGTCTAGAACAGTTTAGTTTAAAACAGAGGTGACTGACTATGACAAAAGACATCTTCATATCATTCAAGTGCACATTCACCTTCTAGAAAAATAATGTCTTGATGGCAGTTGATGCAGTTGAATGATATTGTGACATTAAATAAGAGGACACTTAAATGAAAATATTTTTTTTTCCCTTTTAGTAACTACTTTGCTACCTGGAAAACTTCTCTAAATGATTCTCTCATTAATCTTACTGTGAAAGTGGAGATAAGGAAAATAAAAAAACCCACACACCTGTATTCTGGAATTGAGCTGTCTGAAAAAAAAGAAGGGAAGAGCAAACAGCAGCTACAAAGCAGGAGAACTCCCCTTCAATTATGTAATAAATTCAAAGAAAATGACAAGAGGATGAGAAGCTGCACAACTGAGGAGGAAGAGATAAAACAAGAAAACCAAGAAATGAAGACATTAGGTGACCATATAGGTAGAGGCTTTGTAACACCTTGGGAGGAGGAAGGAAACATTAAGAATCATTCCACCCACTAGCAGTTATTTCTCAAATTGCAGGTTTGGTGTTAAAGGAATTTAAAACATCCATTAGCCCTTCACAGGAAGAATAGATCATGAATTACAACTGCCAGGAAAGAAGTGAAAAGAAACCAATATTTTTAGACCTAATTTAAGAATTTGTGTTATAGTTCAGATAATACAGTATCTCACATTGCAATGAAATTAAGGATGTAGATATTGGTTCTTCTTATTCAGGATGATTAATATTGCCTCACTGAAATCTGTAGTGCCATTAGGAACTGTCATTTATGCTTTTAGAATCAGACCCAATAACAACTAAATAAAACTGCTACTTTTACTCCAGAGATGGCCATGGAAATTAGCCTTACTATACAAATTGTTTTAACATAACAATGTTGGAAAAGCATACATAAATTTCACTATTAAAACAATCTTTAAAAATTAATTTTTCTGTAAAAGGAAAAATACGTCTTTAATGGCTCACTGTAATGAAAAATAAGAACAAAAACAAATATTTGACCAAATTCTTCTCTCTGTCACACTGACCCCACACAACTGATTCTAGTGGGGGTTTCTGCTGCAACAGACAGAATTTAATGCATTACATTAATGAATGACAGAAGTTTCCTTTCCTTCTCCCTCTTCCTCTACTTTTGTATTATTAGGTTTTTTGTTATGCCTTTTCCATTATTTTTTCAGTCTTTGAAAATGCTAATATAGCTTGCTGAGAAAGCAATCTCTGCAACCCCCCTTCGCTATTCACAAAGAACATACATTTGTGACATCTCAGCAAATAAAGATTCAGTATTTGCTCAGGCTATAGAGCTTTTATTTTTTCTAGTTCCTAATGTGCTGAGTTTGCTACCTTGACTGGTGGCTGTCAAGCACATGGGAACTCAGCGTTGTAAATCCGGCCTAAAGAGGGAAGCGAGGGCTACTAGCTGTTGGATTGTGTGAACTGAACTGTAGCTGCTCTAAATCCTTCAAAAGAGATTTTTAATTCAACCCCAGTTACATGTTATCCCAGTAGAGAAGAGTGAATTTCACCCTCAGGGAGCATATACTAGCTCATATAGTAGTCTTATTGTGGAAAGTTCACTTCAGACTCAATTTACACTATTCCCCTTCTCTCTTCTTGTCTCCCCTTCCTATCCTCAGGCCAACAAAAGGAAATCTGGTTTATATTTCTCAGCACAAGATTTGTTTTCACCTCTGACACACACTGAACAATCCCTCCATGCAAAGGCCTGTTACCAGAAGTGCCACACTTCTCGCCTCACAGACTAATCCCTCATGGTCTGCAGTGCATTCTGCCCAGCTCACAACCCAGTCAGCCACACCTCTCCTGATAAAGGCTTATCAATGGATTTTATTCAGAAAAATGAGAAAATGCACAAGATCATAATTCTTGACTTAAATGGAAGCTTATCTTCCTGAAATTATAAGGAGCACTTTCCTAAAGTGGATGATTTCTGTTACACATCTGTGTATAACTAAGTGTCAGAAATCAAAGACAGAACAACTTTTTGCAAATGCTATGCTTCAGAATCATCTTAGTTTCAGCAGTAAAACTTTTAAAATGGAATGGCTGAGTTAAATACAAGCAAATGGAAATTAGCATTGAATTAACTTTCTAGGACTAAACGGTGACCATGTGTTAAAGGAAAATAAAAGTGGTGATAAATCCTATATACTTTATTTTCAAAGATGTCTGAGCCTCCAGAGGTGTGTTAATTGAAAAGTCGTGTGTTTGGACCCTAATGGAATTTACCTTAAACTCCATAATGAAAGTGGTGTTCCACAGGCCTTTGTTACTTGTTTGAATACCATGAAAAACAAACACATTCACAAACCTCCATAGGATTCTGCAGAACCACAGACCTGTGACTTAATAAACATTCATATCACTGACAATTCAAGACAGACTCCCTCTTTTAGTTCATTATAAAATCACGCTTACACAGAACCAACTTCCAGATAACCTCAGCCCAGCCATTCCAAATTCTGCTCATTTTACCTTGTCTTTTCAGGCATTTGAAGGCTCAAGTCCCATAAAGCTTTGTGCTCATGCATAGCATTCTGGAAATGGGTTTGCAAATGGCCTCTCTGAAACCATTCCTGCATTTAAAACTGTGCATCGTAATACAGTTGGATTAAATATCATTGTTCTAAACACTACACAGGCAACTTCTCCTCAAGGGCATACAAGCTAAATAGACTAAACAGACAGTCTTGCAGGGGAATCTGAGGCATAACAACCTGTATTTAGCTTATAACATTGCAACACTTCCAAGTATGAAAGCTTGGCTTGTTTTTGTAAGAATCTTTAAGTACTGGTCTAAAGCAGTCTGACTACTGTCAGACTGTTTGAAAGAAGAATCAAGACATTTTTCGAAGCTGCTAAAGCAGCTCCCTGGCATAGATAGGAATAAGGCTGAAGTTTCTGCAGCTCTATTTATTAATGTGCTCCAAACTTTGACAAATTACTGTTCTGGTGATAATCAGTGAAATATTAAGTAAATGTGTGCTTGTAGGAGCAAAGCCTTTTAATAATCTGACACCTTTCACTATTATTGATATTAATCTTGCCACAGTGTCTCCAAGTCCACAGCATCTTTCAGACACATCAGACATCCATTTTCATCTCTCAGATGCTCACTATGCATAAAAGTGAATCATCTTTTCCTGCATCTGGTGGGTTAACTCTGGCTAACAAACTCCCACCCAGCTGCTCACTCACTTTCTCCCTCAGCTGGAGCAGGGAGAAAATGGGAAGAGCATGGAAGAGAAAGTCCATGAATTGAGATGAAGACAGAGAGGTCACTCATCAGTTACTATCACAGGCAAAACATTGATTTGGGGAAAATTAACTTTACTGACAATTAAAATAGACAGATAATAAAAAGACAAGCACTAAACCAATATCTTTCCTTCCCCTAGTCTCAATTTCATTCCTTCATTCTTGTCTCCTCTAAACCCCTCTGAACAGAATGGGGTATTAACAAACGGGGTTATGGTCAGTACACAAGGCTTTCTCTCACCTTTCCTTCTGCTTATCCATGGGCTCCAGTCCTATGGGAAACATCCAAGTGCTGCCGTGCAGGGTCCTTCACGGACCATGATGGACCGTGGTGGACACATTCACTGATGCCATGGAGCAGCACCTCCTCTGACCATGGTATTCCCTCTGCTGCATCTCACACTTGTTGCTTTCTTGATTCTCCTTCCCCTGCCTCTGGGGCAGCTTTCTTTTTTTTTCCTTCCCTTTTCTTAAATATGTTTTCCCTGTATGGCCAGGGGACTCAGCTGTGCTCTGCTGCATCCATTGGAGCTGACTGGGATCAGTTGTCTCTGGTGCAGGGCAATACCAGCCTCTCCTCAGAGAGGCTGCAGGCCTGAAACCCTGTTGAAGTTAACTTTGACTTACCACAAATTAATGGAACAGTACCAAGAAATATATTCTTCTAGCTAGTTGACCACTTTGTACGCTGTCCAGTCAACCACTTTTGCTGAGATCAATCAGATGAGTTGGTAGGTCAATGTTTGATAACCACTTTTTCATTCTACTTTTCTTTTAGCATTTAGAAGCGCCCTCCCACCCCCTCAAAAATCCCCAAGCTGACAAAAATAAATTACACCAACCAACCAAATAAAAAAATTCACAAACAAAAATCAGTTTCAAATGAGTGCAAATGTTGAGGATGTGCACCTGTTTAAATAGACATCTGCATGCAAATAACTGAAAACTTGGTAAGGTTTTCAACAACTAAAACTTGCTATTGTACATCAGATGAAGACTGACTAGATGTAATGAATAAATTATTTAGGAAGCTAATATGGAAATGATGAAGAAGATCATTCAATGACTGAGCATGACGCAATTTTCTTTCAACTATGTTTAAAAGTTTTAACAATGCAGTGTTAAAATGAGAGCAATCTGATCTTACATGTGTTGAACTTTTTGGGATAATGAATTCAATAAATGCAAATTGCAATACGGAACAGTTGACAGATGTTGACGCAACTGAAAATACAACATGACAAAGCTGAAAACAGATGAAAAAGTTTATTTAATTGCATACATCAATTCACAGATACTCTAATTCATATTTCACTTCACTAAGCAAATTTGCCCTGACCTGATTTCATGCTTCATGTGAGAAATAAGTTGATTTTTCAGAAAAATTCCAATATTATCAAAAGACTTCACCAAAACCAGATATGAAATATTTGTATGAAGGACACTGTGTCTTGATTCAGTGACTATGTGTGTCTTCCAATAAATGTATTAGGAAAGGAGATGATGTGCTTTCTTCAAACCATAGCTTTTATTTATTTTTCTTTTAATTTTATTTAGTGGTGGTATTTATGCTACCTTAGATAACACAGTGGTATAGATATTTACCTTTTATAAGTAGGATTGAATAGATCAGAGAAGCCTTCCAAGGACTGAATTTGCTAGGCTAGAGTCTAAATTAGAATTATGTCAGTTTTATATGTAAAGCCATCAAAAATAAGGAAGTACTGAAATGAAATGAAATGAAATGAAATGAAATTAAATTAAATTAAATGTATTGCAAATGCTATTTTAAACAGTGGCCTGTCTGAATAATACTGCTCATGTCAGGCAAACAGAATTATGCCTATAAGAAAAATACAGAATTTATTTAGTGTTTTCCCAAAACATTCATTAAAATAAATTTTTATTTCTTGTTTTTCATGAAAAAATAACTCAAAATAAAGAGAACTTCCCACGATACCCAGAAATACCATGATCTCCCCAAATGCTTTATAGCTAATTATTGCTGCTATAATACATTACACAGTTATCAAGCAGTGAGGGGAGTGGGGTGAGGAGAAGAGCAGAGATAAACCTTTGAGCAGAGGCAAGTGCCCAGGACTGCTTTTTCCCATGTCAGTGACCTCTTAGCTGTTCTTATGACATCACAAATCCCACAGTCCTTACTGCAGAGCACTGGACCCAGAATGGGACCCTGCAGAATGTCCCTATTCAGAACAACCCTTAAACGCCAGCACATTGTGCAGGGGTTTGGTCAGGAGGGCATCAGTTCCTTGTCCCACTGCTGGATAAGGACATTAAACACAAAGCTATTATGGAGTAAAGTGGAGGGGTTGATAACATGTTTTAAAATAAACATCCTGACCTACACTTTCAAAACTTAATTGCAGTTCTCTTTCCTCAAGAGAAATTTCCCTTCTCCTATTTCCCATATCCTGTTAGGCTGCATGACAAAGGGGGAAGGAATCAAGAACCAAGGCAAATAATTTTGGTGCTGTAGGCACATCTGACCTGGTTTCTGCTGATGTTTCTCTTTTCATGAATGGTCTTCAGAGGGCAACTCTGGGTGGCACAGCAAGGTGGAAGGAACACCTCTGGGAATTTGAGATTCAGTTGCTGCAACTCACTGTGAAGGTAGTTTGGCCCAAATCCACAAGGGTATTGGTTTGATTCCCATTAAAAGGCAACTGTTTTAAATGATGATAAAATGATTGAATCCTTCCATGGATTTGGGACCCCAGTTCCTCTAAGGGTTTCAGCTAATTAAACACCGATATATGACAGCTGACATTTTGTTTGATTTTAGACCCAATATCTTATTAATAGGATTAAATTTTGTCTATATACATTAATCCATATTGCTTTCCATTGAAGCATAAATTATGTGGTAAATATCACTTCTATTTGGGGACCACAGAAACATGCTGAATGTTTCACTACACTGAGTATTTTCAGTAGGTTTCTAACTTCTTTTACATAGCAAAAGATGATTTTCTCAATAACTGATATTATTTTTAGAGAGTAGAGCACCTGTAAGTTTATGTAGGTTCCAACTTTTTTTACTTTTTCGTTCTTTAGCATTAAGGGAGACATCTTCCAGCATGTCAGGAAGAAAGTAGGGCTAATTCTCCAACAAAGGGAAAGAACTGGCAAATAACCACAGCCATGTCAGCAGATTCAAGTCCTAACTTTCCAGGCTGCTACAACAACTAAAAACAACATGTTCCTTTCACCCATGTTCTATCCCGAAGGTTCAGGAGGTGAGAGGCAAATCTTGCTATGTATAAACACTCATCTACAGTATATTTGACAAAGAAATTTTATTGTCTTAACATGGCTTGACTTCTACCACCCACAGTGTAGAAATACAACAGTGAAGCTTGTAAACCAGCTTCCATCCTGTTCTAATGATAGTTTAACAACCAGAAGAACTATAATGTTTAAATATAGAATTATTTCTGTTTACACATTTAACTATCTCTGGTGTTATGGGGACTTTGGCAGTTTACATAATATGGTTGGAACAATAGATATGTGCAGTCTGCACTGGGTGAAATGATACAGCCATCCTTTAAAGGATTAAAAGTTGCAGCATTTTTGTTGATTTTTTTAAATGACAGCTAATCCTGTCTTTGATATGCAATGCCTGTGTTGGCAGTGTCTTGATGCTGACAGCATCTAGATTCAGTTCAGGAGCTCCAGCTTAAATTTGATGCTCCATCCAGACTTAGAGGCACCAGGCACTACGGTGATGTCTCTGCTAGTAAATAAAACAGGGTACAATGCCTGCTAAGCAGTGAGTATTTAAATAAGAGATGTTAAGGTGAGTCATGCATTTGAAATGCTCCCTTTACCTCTCGAGGATTTCAGTTCTAAATGCAAATGCTCCTATACGATGTCAGGACTCTAGAAAGAAGATTCTTTTCTGGTCTTGAGTTACCTCCTGTCCAAAAGGAGTTACCTCCTTTAAATGTGACTGGCTAATAACACTCATATTTGGCTAGTACTTAGCAGTTTTCCCTGGACATTATCAACAGTTGTTTTTTCCTTTGCATTGCACATAAAATACACTCACTGTTAGACTGAGATTTAAATTTACTTGTTTTCTCTGATATTCAAAGAAGATTTTGGGATTTAGTGTGACTTTTTCAAGCAACAAGGAATTGATCCAAGATTAATTTTTTCAAGGAAAATTGTGCTCAACTTTTTTACCTTCATAGAACTTTCTTGTACTCCATTTATTTATAGCACTGTCTGGATGAATGACACGTCTTTAATCATATTGTCCTCAGCTCACAATAGGGTTTTTTGTTTGGGTTAATTTTTTTTTGTTTTTTCTTCCCAGCATTTATGTTAATGCTGATCCTTCACAGATGCATTAAAAAACCACAACCAGACTATCCCATTGCTAAACTCTGATAGGAAAATAAAAGCTTTTATTGTTTTCTCACTTTTGAAAAAACCTATATTAGATGAGTCAATTTCATGGTTTCCTTGTAGAAGTATGAACTGTGATGCCTGAAATTTGGTCCAAGGTCATGTGAAGCACAGCCAAGTCTCACAGCCTAAAGGGTCAGAAGGAAGGTATTTAGTCTCCATCCTGCTCAACAGAGACCTGAAGACTCCTGGCTATCATGGAACTAAAACTTTGACATCTTTTTTGACCCAACCCCCAGTAACTACAGTTGAAGTACAGTGAAGCAAAGCCCTTTGGAAACTGGTTTTGCTCTCTTTAATCACGTTTTCTAAACCCTTATGAGTTCTCCTTTGAACACCAGGGGCACACAAGGTACAGGGTAAATACCACTATACTAAAATGAATCTTCGAGGTGAAAGAAAACCAAAACATGAACCAGTCTTGACTTAAAGAATTTGCTTTCATTTTTCGGTTATTGAAAAAATCCTTGAAACACATATTATGCTGCCTGACTTCACGTTTCATAAAAACTGCTTCAGAGAGATTAAAAAGAAAAAAATACATTTTTTTAAAATTATATGTGTTTTCTTCAGATTGCTAAAGAAAACTCAATGTACTTCCACGACTTCCAAACCAAAATTTTCTTTAGAAATTAATCAGTTGGAGGTCTGTTCAGGAACTGTGCTGTTACTACATAGCATGGATAAAATGCATTTGGCCTACGTGTGCTCTTGGTTTATATCAGCACATATATTCTCCAGCACTAAACACAGCTGGGAAGTAGTGAATGAAAGAAGAAGGCTGTAGTGAGAGCATTTCTCCATTTCCTAACCCAAAGCACATGTTTGTATTGAGCACTGCTAACAGGCAACCACAGCTCCATTAGCCACTTGTTTTTCCCCATGCTTGTTAGGTTTTTTTAGGGATGTGTGAGAGATGCAGCTACTAAAGAAGCAACAAAGAAAAAAGAAAACAAGTTGAAAACCTTTCAAAAATTCAGTGCAAGAAAATGCAAGGCTAGGTTTCCATCTCTGTTATGCCCTAGTAAAGCTCATTGCCATGGGTCAAAGGTGGAGACATTTAAAATTGTGATTCTGAAGGGTGGTGACAATTTTGTATCTCTGTGTTTATCACTCATACATCTGGTTTATATCTGGGCATGGTTATAATTTGTTAGCATCTTGAAGTATTTTTCTTTTCTTTATTATCCTTGAGTACACTGTGTCTAGATGGATGTCCTGGCAGTTAATTGACATAACAGAAAGGATTGCAAATATTAACATAAGACAAAGCAATATATAAACCAGCCCCAGGAATGTAAGGAAGTTGTCAAAGATTGTTAAAATACAGGGTGAATACAACAATAAATAGACCATAGGACACATATCATTTTGAGAATAACTTGAAATGGAAATTAATGAATCAGTTACAACTAAACTGCAAAAATTGAGGTACATCTGCAACTTCTTTCTTGCAAAGAATGTTTACACTTTACAGGCATCTACATTGCTGCTGTTAAGTTCAAAGACAGCAAAGAATGTATTCCTGTTAAGGAAGGCTCTTTTAGAGGATATACTAAAGATATATAAAGCTGAATCTAGTACCTAAATCTATGAACATAACAAAAACTCAACAAAAACTCAGTGCTGCATTACATAGTATATGCAATGTGACCTAGCTATTAAGATATTGAAACTATGAAATTGGCAAAAACACTCCGTCCTTGAGTTTGCATCTATTAAGTCTCATATGAAAATGTTCTGCTAAAGACTTTGTGGGGTAGAGTATCTCTCAGTGTGCCCATTACACCTCTGAGCACCAGCATTAGAATCAACAATACCTCTCAGCTCTTTAAATTTTTGTATATGTCCAGTCCAAGAGCTCAGGAAAAACTATATACTTTTTTTTCCCTTATATGCACTCACTGTTCCTGTTTTTGAGACCATGCAGTAACGTTACTGTTTATGACACTATTCTATACACCTTGAATCCAGTGAATATAAAACACCAGACCTGACAGGGAATTTAGTATTGATAAACCAGGTAATATTCTGACACATGTTTCTGAAGTGATTCTAGATTGTTTTAAAATAAGGGAAAATATATTCTAGAAATTGTACAGCAAAGACAAAAGCAAGTAAACCAAAATTCTGTTAACTAGAACAAAATCTTGTATAACTAAATACACTTTGTTATAAGTAGTTAATATTTACTTATTCCATGCAAATTGATCTATTGAGTGCAAGTGATTTCATAAGAGATTATCCTGATTTGGGGAAGAATTCAGAGACAATAATGAACTAAATTTTGACTAAATATATCTTCCTATGATGTCATGAAATTTAGCTTGTCAAAGAAAAAGACACATAATGGATATTTCTTTAAAATCTGAAGTACTGTATCCATACAGAGGTTTAAACTAAAAGTTGGAAATCCTTAGCTTTCTGGTAAGTAAGAAAATGTATCCAAACCCACTGAGTCCTCATTAATATGCCTGAAATTTCTCTTTCTCTCACAGTTAGAAGCTTCAATATATTTTCAAATAATGCCCTCAGAAGAATTTATGGCTGTTTTGTCTATTCTCATTTCTAGACTGGTATATAACATACACAATCATAAAATACAGTAAATTTTGAAAAGAGTATAGAACTCTTTCCTCTTATCAGAAAGCTGTCTGCATGTTGGGTTTTTTTAACTTTCACTCACTGATACTGCATGGCCAGAAGTGATGTCATGCTATTCATATCATATCTCACAATAACACTTTTCTAGAGTAAACCTTAATCTCCTAAATCCAGTGTACAGTGGCTGTCCAAACAGAATAGATCTGCCTCTTTTTTTTTTTTTTTTAATAAAAGCCAGGTGATAAAGTAAGTGCTTGTGATAAATGAGAAGCCCACAGTACTGTGGATCTAATCCTCCCATAGAGAGAAATATTTGACCAAGCATAATGTGTTTCTTATGAGGAAGGTATCTTTCACAAAGGAAACATAGCATGGAATTTCTGTAACATTCCTTGCATAAATATTCTGATAAATATAATGCATATGGAAATAATAATAAAAAATCCAGCTACTTTCATCACTCTTTTGGCCCAGGAAACAATAAATAAGTAGGAATTCTGGTCAATTTTTTCAAAGCTTGATGTCTGAAGGTAGCCCTATAAATTGTATCTATGTGAAAGCAATTTTCAGAGGTACTGAGAATTCACAGTTCTCACTGATTCCCACATGGATATAGGTACTTATTTCTGGACACACAACTTTGAAACTTTTTGGAATGTAATTCAGCTATATAAATTCAGGACTTCTCCCAATAAAAACATGAATGAGATTTATCATTGCTTCTCCTGATATTTATTGTCTCTATCTAGCTACTAGTATGGTCCCATCAGTGTAGGTTTTGAACACCACCCAAGACTTAACAGTTAAAACCAATAAATCTCTCTTATTTTCTGTCTTTCCAGTCTAGAGAACATGGTTTGATTCATTCATTTGGATTTTTTTTTTAAAGTCTGCTTGAATATAAACTCAGGGGAAAAAAAAAAAAATGGATGCTCATTCTGAAGAATAGTTTAGGGGATATCCAAACTAGTTTTGAAACAAGCTGGAGACTGTTAAGCACTCCTGAGAAGTAAAGCTCGTACCTCTGAGTTGCATCCTGCTGTGGTCATGCTGTCTCACGCATGAATTGGTTCCTTTACAGCTACCTTGGGCCAATCCTCCTCGTCCCTGTGGCCTGTAGAATAGACAAGCCATAAATTAGATAGGGTAATTCCACTGTTTTGTTCCAAAAGTGATGAGGCCTCATTTCTCAGGGGGTGAGCTGCACACACACATCTTCGCTCCCACACTGCTCGTGCCTGGACCAGATCCACCCAGCAGTGAGTAACATCCACTGGCTCCTGGCTGACCAGCCCCACTTAATAGTCCACACCTTGCCATAGTGTTTCAGTGATATTTCTTGTGCTGGAGGGTAGAAAATAAGAAGTCTGGGAATATTCCAGAAAGCTGAATAACATAAACCCCAAAGGAGTGCCCTGCAGTTAGGCAGAATGCCCTGAGGTAAAGCAGCATCTCTTGCTCTGTGTTCTTTCCATCACCAGGAAGTTTTCCCATGTTCCTCTGGACATTTCCTCAGTCTCTTCTTGCCTCTTTTCCTCCAGAGATTATAGTTTCTACTTTTGCAAAGGACTCCAAATTTCACAGGTACCTTATATCCAATTAATTTTCTGTGAAAATGATAATAATTAGAAAAAGTCAATTATTTGTTTGTATGTGTACATCAAAAACTTGTGGGGGAGCTGCTAAATATGCCCCTGTGATCAGCATGGTCAGAGAAGAAAATCAAGACAGCACGTTGCTAAGCAGAGCCTGTTGCTGTACTTCAAACAAATAGTGGCTTTCTTGGTTTGTGAAACTTCATTCCTGGAAATGGAGAAATGCATTAGTCAAGTCTAAGAGGGGATAATTTCTGCACTAGCAGTGGAAGGTGTGTGTGCTGGCAGAAGAGACAGAGCACTAGCACATGCTGATGGAAACTGCTTTTTTCAGGATTCAGTAGCACTGACAGGAAGGACTCATGCTCTGTTACCAACTTCATCTTGAGTCAGTTCTCCTGATAGGCCTGGGAAGTTCATAGAAAACCCTTCCTTCCCTCCTTCCCTCCTTCCTTCCCTCCTTCCTTCCTTCCTTCCTTCC
>VZRZ01002779.1:103557-125381 GCA_013398175.1 Climacteris rufus | reverse complement strand
CTCCTTCCTTCCTTCCTTCCTTCCTCCCTTCCTCTCTTCCTCCCTCCCTCCCTCCCCATGCTCTTTTAAATACCACTTTTTCTGGCTCTGAGAAAGGTGGAGATGTAGTTTCTGTCTGATGCAGAGCTGAGCTAATGGTGAATTGCCAGGGACATGGCAACTCCATATTGCTGCACAATGTTTGTAGTGCAGCAGTGCAGAGAATGCCAATGATATCTCCAGGAGAGAGAAAATCTTCAGGAGAGATTAATAGCAGAGAAGTGTTGGCCATGGAGCACCTCAGATACTACTACAGAAAACAAACCAGTTCAAGTCTTACAATTTTTGCTCGGCTCTTATTGCCAGGCAGAAATTACTAGAGTACTAAAAGAAAATAGAAATTATCATGTTTCTCCATGTGAATGCACTGGAATTGGGCTATGCTTAAAATAACAAACCTACACTTTTTAGACATTGATGCAAAACAATAGAGAAAAGGACGCACAAGTCAGAATTTACTAGCACATAGCTGTCTATGTGGCCATGGTTTGCAGAGGTTTTTTGAGTAGTTCAGCAGACATCTTTTGTACTGTTTTTCAATAGTCATAATACGAATAAAATCTACTATATTTAACTTGTGCCTGAACTGATTTTACACCAATTTTTAGTAACATAGGATTTTAGCAGCAATATTTAAGTAAAAAAGGTACCAAAAGGCACTCTGCAAAGCCAAGAGAACATTTAGTGTGTCTTACTAGAAAAGTCAAAACAAAATATAGACAGGAAAAAGAAAGGACAGGACATTTTATTTAAATGTTGAAAAATTAAACCTAGAGACTGTACCACTACAGCCATTAAGCATGTCCATGACACTGTATTAATTTTCTACTTTGTGAGGACAGGAGAGCTGGTCTGGCTCTGAGGGACAGCCAGTGCTCTCACACCTGGTTGCTGAGTGCAGTACTGAGGTGTTTATGCAGCCACACTCATGGGAAAGTCAGGGCTCTGAAGACAAAAAATAACAAGAACAGTAACATTATTTTCTGAAGTTTCTCTGTATTGCATGTGAAGCTTGAGACAAAGTCAAGAATTAGTATCTCAGTCTATTTGCTAGGTATATGATTTTTTTCCTTAAAATTCATAAATGTTTCTGAAACACTCTCTACAGGACAATCAACATACTTTCAATAGAGTTACATAACCTGCTACATATGGCAAGTACCTGATGGATACTGTATAATAAAACCTTTTGTATCACATATTTTGCCATATTTTAGGCTGATTAGATATTGCCTGCTATAAGAACTTGGATTTATTCCACATAGATTTCCACAAACTCTTTCTCTCTTTTTCTATATTTATTTTTTTAGCTGGCCTAGAAATTTATAATATTTTCCTATCCATGGGACTTACGCCAGCACTGGACGATATTTCATCACAATAGCAGATCATGAAAAATAATGGTTGTGTCAATGTTTGGAAATGGCACATTTGAAAGTGAAGTCATTATTTATAGGATCAAAAGGTGCCCGTATACAATGATCTCAGAGCTAGAATGCAAATTAAATAGGTATGGGGTGATTTTCTCCAATGTGATGCCCTAAAGCTCAGGGAAGATAAAGCAAGCCTCTTGCCTTCACACACTGGAATACTTTTAAGTAAAATTGTGGGCAGTCAAGATGCCAACTTACAAATTTTCTCCATTTTAATTAGACACATCCTTGAGCCATGCATTATCGTAGAGCATGCTTTTGAAGATCCTAATGGTCTAACTGGCAGAGGCTCCACAATACATTATACCTGTATCTTCAAACACCTATCTCATTTCAACAAGCTAGGGGAGACATTTAGAATAAACATTTTACCAAAAAGGTTCTAAGCTAAATAGCTGTCTGTGCACTATTCCTTCTATTTATGGCTTCCTAATGAACATTAAGACCGTGCTGAAGTTATTCTAACAGATGGATCACAAAAAAGTTCTGTACATAATTTACATTAGCACACTTAAGTTGTTCACAGCAAAGCAAAGATTTCAGAAAATAAGAGGATTTTTGTGTTTTCTTAATAAAAATTTTTGCATTGTGGAAAACAGTCTTGCCATTTGCCATTATAATTGTTGGTTGCTCAAGCTGGCTTCTCTAAAACAGAGGTATGCAAGAAACTCACTTTTCACTTGGAAATAGAGAAAAAGGAGGAAGAGATAATTTTCCCTCCTTCCTCATCTGAAACAAATGTCAAAGACTGAAAAATCAGGCAACACAGTTCTTTATTCCTTGAAAACTGATTGTAAAAGTAATTACTTTATTGCTAAAAAGATTTCAAAATGCTGAAAACCTAAGAATATTTCATGCTTACACTGAGGATGTTAAAGACTGTAGAGTACTAGAGGTCTGCAGTATTACAAACAGCAGCTTCATGTCTTCAGGGAGTCTGAGTATGTGCCAAGCAGAGGAGACCACACAAAGTCTGTAATTACTGTCTTGTCTGGCAACTCTGATTTTTTTTAACTGGCCAGCCATCATACATTGCTGGGGAAATATCCAGCATATAGGTAATTTTGTGGATCTAACCGCAAAAAAAGAAGCAATGAAAGCAGAAAAATAATAAATCAGACACGATTTTAATTTGAGAAACTTCTAATCGTAACAGTGACCCGCTGTAATTAGCAGCCTTTTCCTTAGATGTATGAATGGCCTACAGGCAGGAAGACTGATTTCCTGTTCACTGAATCATCACAGCGTATACAGTGTAAGGCTTAAGAAAACCCCATGTACTCCTTAAGCATAGAATTCCCTGATTCCTTTTTAAAATAAATGTCTTCAATAAAGCAGATGAATTAATCCTTAACAGAGCATATTTCTCTCCTCTCACATGACCATCACCCCATGAGGAGTGTCTGAGGAGGAAATGTAGATGTCTGCAATAGGTGAGACTGATCCTACTGTGGGTAGCAAAGCCCACTTGTGAGACAAGTCTGTGTAGGACACTGTGCCTTGTGCCCTGTGTTCTGTGTTTCTTGGTGATAATGCACTGGTATTTGAGTTAACACCAATAAAGCTGAGCTGGTCTACACTCACTGTAGACACTGCACTATGGGTTGTCTATCCTTTCTGTGAGTGAAAAACAGATAGGTCTCTTCTCCCAGGTAAAAACTGATAGGACAAGAGGAAATTGCCTCAGGTTGCAGTAGGGGAGGTTTAGAATGGATATTAGGAAACATTTCTTCACAGAAAGGGTGGTCAGTCATTGGAACAGAGTGTCCAGGGAAATGGTGGAATCACCATCCCTGGAAGTGTTCAAAAAACATGTAGATGTGATACTTAACAAAATGATTCTATGAAGATAGAGAAACAGCCTCAACCTGTCAGGAGTACGTGTAGTTTCCCAGCAGGATATGGCAGGTAAATTCTAAAGGAGCCAGAGATTGAAAGGTTTCTCATGCAACTCTACAACTTGGAAAGTCAGGATATTTTTAATGAGATACGAGTATTTTCAAATAGCTGTTTCATATCAAACACCTATCACATCCATGTTGGCCTTAGTTCTTTCAAAGCAGATTGTGAAACAGAAATGGAGAATAAGTTTCATGCCAGCTAAAATGGCTGTTGACATAGAATAACTCAGGAATGTGCTTTTGGCCTCTATTTTATAGTGTAAATCTGTGATTCATTCTGACAATCTAAGTAATCCTTTTATGATCTTATTTTTTTTTTCCTTTATGAGACTGATCATCTTCTCACTTGTTTGGATCAAAAGTCTAAAAGGTATGTTCTTTATTTGTTTTAGGCAGTTTGGCAATCTTCTCTAGTGGCCTGGGAAAAAAGAAGGAAAAGCCTAACAGTGCAAGGAACTGACAGATGGTTACAGTTTCCTGACAAATTATTTATTTGAATTCTTAAACACTCAGCTCTTACTTATAACTTTTTCACTTCAGTTTTAAGAGTCCATTTATCAACAAGAATGATCACATATTGACCATACCAGGACTCAAAAGCAAATGTATGCATTTGTTCACTATACGGAAATGAGTTAGTGACAAGTGAACTGACTCGGACAAAACACACAAACTAAGGCTTTAGGCCAACATTTGAACTCTAACAAAAAGCTTGTCTACATCCTTTCCTTCTGCCTTTGTCTAAACTTTGGTTTTAGGCCCTTATTCGATATCACATGCCCTCATGTGGATTTTTGCTTTCAGAAAACTGATTTTAAACATCTTTGAAAATACAGTTGCTTTTTTTTATATGTATATATATTTACACATATCAAGCAAGATCCATTTTTATCAAATATATGTGGTACTTTCCATAGGAAAATCTTTTAACATTTAATCATTTTTCCTTTAATGAGAAATTTTGACACTGGATTTGAAGAATAAAGGTGGTGATCACTGGCTGAAAAGTTTGTAAACTTTTTCTTTTATAAAAGGAATTCACGTTTCACACAAAAAAATAAATTGCAACTTTTGAAACCAGTTTGAAAATGTCTGTTTCCTCCCTTCTCTCTGGTAAGTGACACCTTTGCACTTGGCAAGTCAAGTAATGCTAACTGATCCCCTGCTTGCCCTCAAACTGAGTCAGTGTCTCAATCAATAGCCAGGTGTTTCAGTTGAAAATGGTAGAAGCTGAACCTTAAAGTAGCTACAACATAGGTTTTCATTGTTATTTATGCTACAGTTTAACACAACCAAATCTCTCAGCTTCTTGGTGTGAATATTTTTTTAGAAGTAAAACTATATTTTTGTATTTATCTGCACTGGTATCCTAATTTTAAGTGAAATATGGTTTACCTATCAACATCCACTATACAACGTAACAAAACTGAAACATGGATTTGTCATATTTTGCATTCCTGATTTCTCTTCCAGTACAGTGAAGTTTTGCTGCTTTTAGTAGACATATGGTTCCGTGTTTATTCTGTAAGTATATCCAAGACCCATTCAGACCTTCAGCTTGTATTTTATCTCATTAGACAGTGATTGCACATACAATGAATTCTCATGCTACACAAAAGGACTATTTACTGTCTCCCAATGGAAACATTTGGGGGTCCAAGCTGGAAGCAATCTCTCCTAAATGTAATGTTAGATGAGTGAATGTGTATCTGTGTCTGTGTGTGTTGTGCTAGGTTGCTGTCTGTCCTAGGATGTGAGCTGCAGTCCCTTTGTTCCCCAAAGCCTCCGTGAAATCTGCAGTAGCATGAAACAGATGAAAGGGATTTCAGATTGAGGGACAAAAAAGGTGTTTCTCCCTCAACTGTGTACAAAGTATATTCACCCTGAATGTGCTGGTATCTTAAAAATTAGATCCTTTACATGAAGTTTTGTCTCACACAATGATGGCCATAGCAGTAAAAATGAAGGCTTGTCACAGACATCCAGATCCTCCTCAGCCTAGTAACAAAAATATCCTTTATCGATTCTATGAGCAACCAGCATTTCAGTGACACAGGACTGTAGTGGCCCAAGGCTTTCTGCCTGGGGCTGCTTGTGAGAAAAATCCTTCTCCCGCATCAGAAATATGAAAACAGTAGAGATAAGCACCTGTTGTTGTTCTTCTGCTACGTGTTCTGGACAGGGGCGGTGAAGAACCCAGCCAATCCTATACCTGGGTTCCCATTATGAAAAGGACAATACAATAAACAGGCAGCTGCTGGCTGGCTCTCGACCCTTGCAGACCAGGGCATGTGCTGTCTCGTTATTTGGATCGCTGCATCTTGCTGCCATACAGGACTCTAGCTGCAGAATCAATATTTAGAACATGATGAATGTGTACCAAAGTAAGAAAACACACCAATCAGCACTGCATCTGAAGGTCTTCTCTAATGGAAAAAATGACAAAGTGATGTAAACAGAAAGGGCAAACCAAGTGACAACGTACAAGACCACCCATCCGGGCCAGGCAGCCTGTTCAGGGTTATCTGCCTGCTTCCTTTGTGCTGCTTCACACAGTGACTATTGCTCTAAAGTTTTGTTGACAGTGACCACAGTGCTTTCTTTAAGTGTAAACATTCCCAAGTTTGAAGACATAGTTCTCAGTGAGTTTGCTAGAAAACCCATATCCTCATAGATGGCTTAACTATTGCATTTTTACAGCACAACCTTCCTTTGGAGTTTCTGTCAGCAGAATGTGCGTGATAGATTCTGAGACAATTACAGCTATTTGCACTACATTTCTATAGCATACTTTTAGGAAATTACTTTTAAAACAGTTTTACAGCTTTTTGTCAGGAATTGCAAAAGGTGTCCAATGTCAATTCAAAAACGAAAACTAAGCAAAAGTTACATGCAGCCAGCCTAGAAGAGGACCATCACTGTAAGCAAAATTAAACACACTAAAATATTTAATTGAACACAGAAAGCATTGCTAATCCTCTTCATGGTATATAGGGCTTTGAAACAGAACAATCAGAGGACTTGGATGGTTTCTTTTTATTGTAATTCATCAAAAATTCAACCATATGAGTCAAAACTCTTCTTCACAAGAAACAATACTGTGCTCCAGTAATAGCCCTCATGGTTTCAATGGCCTACTTTTTGAAGAAAAAAGTACTCAGCGTGCATCATGAGCCCTAAATAATGCAAAGAGCTCTTGCATCTCTTGCTTTTAGGTGTTTGTTCTCTTCCTGATTTCAAGTGCTGGTTGCCAGCTGCTGATGAACACCTGAGCATCATAGTAGAATCATCTGTGACCAGCCAAATGCCTTGTGCCTTCCTCGAAACTCTTGAATTATTACCTTTTCTTTCGCCATCCTAAGTCCAAGCAAAGTGCTCGAAGATAGTGATTGAAAGCTCCAACTATCTATTTAATGATTAAAAACCACAATAATAAGGGTTTTGGGGCAGATAACTGCCCTTTTTTTTCCAGTTTGGGAAACTCGTGGTTTAACAGGCTCCAAGCTGCACTGTTACTGACTAAGAGTGATGACCAATAAATAGTTTTACTGATCGCTGGTTGAGAGCTAAGCCATACGATTATTCCTGCTTCTCCTGAGGCAAGCACACAAGGGAGGGATCAGCAATACACTGGGAGCCAAAGTAACGCCCTTCTCCTTTTGAGAATGATATCCATCTCTGACAGCAAATACAAAAGCAGTTGAAAAAAGATTTCATGGGCCTCAATTCCCACAGCTTTTTCTGGGCATCAGATTTGATCACCATTGTAAAACATTCTATGTGAGTAGCTTGGACATTGTAAAAAGAAGATGAAAAAAAAAAGGAAAAAAAATCCCAATCCCTTTAGTTCTGTTTAATTTAGAAAGTAGAATGAATCAGTTTTGTGGAAGACATTTTGATTTGAACCAGACAGTTTTTAAATCAGTTTTCCACTAAGTAAAGAAAGGATCTTACTCCTCTTTCCTGAGCTATTGTACACTTCTTTTACCCTGATCTACATATTGTGACTCCATTTCTTTTCGATTAGTGGAAGAGAATAGTGACTACAATTTGAACCTGGCTTAAAGTCCAATATCATTATAGGGTTACAGAAAAAAAGAGAGCTGCCCTAGTATAAACTAGTTTCTCAGAATGTGACACCAAAACAATTAAAAGACCATTTAAAATAGGTTTTCACATCCAATATTTCTGTTTGGGTTTTTTTTTTATCTTAACAAAAATGATGCTCTCTCACAGCAGTATTGAAAGGGTTAGATAATCTTCATGAATCTTTGAATTGTTCTTTCTTTTCAGAGTACATAACACTGAAGTTTAAGCCCACAGATTCCATATGTGTCCTCATTCCTGGGCCAAACACACGGGGCATTTTTTATTATCACCAACATGTATGCATAATGGGTGGCTACCAGACAGTCTAGACTCATGTCACTGACAGATGTTAGCACAAAAATTCAACTAGGTTAACCTCACCACATTAAAAAAGAATTTTTCAGTTTACAAAACATCACAAGCCATAGCCACCTCAGAATATATTCCTGCACTGTGTAAAACAGAGTGGAGATGTATTTAAGGCTCAAACATTACTCTGGGAATGTTTTAAATTGCAGGTATTTAGTATGTCTGGGAAAAGGAGAATGTTCTGCACAAGAAAGGTGCAGGGGATTAGAGGCTGTCATATGACAGGCTGTAAGAGTCGGCCTGAAAATTCCTTATCTGCCTCACGATCATCGACAGAGACTGAAACCCTAAAAGAGGACTTTTGCACTAAAAAATCCTGGCCTGGCTAAGGTGGGACGTTTGTTGCCTGCAAGGTGCGCCCGCTGGAACAGGTTCTGCCTGGGCAAGGGGACTGCACTGAAGCGAGAAGAATGATCAGTCCTGAACACTCCCTCCTGAACACAGCCAAGGGGCCTCACCAACAATAGTGGCAGATTTCCTCACCTCTTGGCCAGTTGCCCCCTGCTCACGAAAAGACTATAAAAGACCTTTCTGAATTAACCCTATGGAGATCTCCCCACGGACGACAGCGAGCCCATTGGCAGGACCACGAGGGCTTCGTCTCATCCATTGGTAGCTATTCCCCTCTCCCCCCTCTCTCTCTTCCTTTATTTGTTTCTTTATTTCTCTTTCTCTCCCCCCTCTATCGCACAATTGTGTTGTTGGCACTCAAGAAAGGTGCACTATTTGATTAAAGTTGATATCCCCTTTGTGCCTTTTGCATTTTGAGGTCGTTAAACGAACCATCACGACCCCCACTTGTCTTAGCGGATCGTGGCACAGGCATGGGCAATTACAGAAATATTTACTTTAATTTACTGCTGAACAAAGAACTTCTGGGTACTCCAGGCAAATGGGCTCAGCTTGAACAGCTCAGTCAGGTTTAATACTTTGCTGAGTCATATATAGGGGTTCCTATCATGGTGATACTGACCATCATCCTCCATTAACTACTTATGTTTTACATCAAGGTCATCTTTAAGCTTGGATAAGATTTGGACTTACTGCAACCGTAAACAAGAGGTTAAAGATAAAAGCTTTCCAGTCTCTAAATTAGTGCTATTTCCACTTCACATCCACTCAAGCACCAGAGATTTCTCTCTAAAGCTGTCAGTGTTACTCTGCTCTACTGACCCATAAGTAGCTGAAATTTGGTCTTACTCCAGTATGTGATTTTGGGGTTACCCTCTCACTCCCAGAGGTAGCATGTGGTCTTTTTTTTTTTGCCATAGAGCTCCCTTAGCAATCCACATTTCTCCCTTTGCCAAGCTTTCTCTTGTGAATTGTGAGCTCTTCTAAACACACAACGTCCAAAAGCTTGGAGGTCAGAGCTGGAAAAGTGTAGTCAGCTGGGAATTATATTTTTTCTGGAACAGTGGAAGGATAGTAGCTTGCCTTTTAAATTCCTTGAGTTCTGCTGAGTTTTGTAAGAAGACAATAATTTCTATGCATTTGGAAAAATGTAAACACTTATTTTCTTTTCTTCTTTGTGAAAGCCAAGTCATTATTTCACAAGGTCTTTTGGAAAATGTTTTGAGGTAAAAGGAACATTTTAATTCTTTGATTTTTCCAACAGACCGTTTAAATTCTGTCAGCTAAGAAGCATAATTAATATTTAGACTACCTCTAGACACCTTGCATGACTTTGGGTGTACTACACATATTCTTGCTAAAATGTCATCCTTCAAGTGCAGTGAACAAACCCCATAGTGGCCATAGGAAGAGCTACTGGATAGGGTATTCCTAATGCTTGGCAGAATCTGGTTTTACACACTGAATGCATACCTAAATCTACATAAGATGATATTTTCCTATGCCCTATCTTTTTAAATACTTTTTTTTCAGGTTCTCCAGAAATGTTGGAGAAAGACTGAAAGAAATCTTCCTTGAGGAATCATCAGCAGTCATAAGTTAACCATAACCAAAGTCTGTCTGCAAAAACCTGACTTTTATTACAAATAAAACAACCACTGACATGAAAGTCTTGATCCATATGCCATTGGCCAACCAACTTTTTAGCATGCACCAAGGGTTTTACTGGCCCATTCCTGTGCCTAGGCACAAGGTAGGGGAGAAAAATTGGTGTACTGTGACTAGTATGGAGCTGGAATTAATTTGAGCATGCAGCTAGGTGTAGGAACTGGGAACTGCTCCAGCATCTGATGATATTAGGCAGAACACAATAATGTCTTCTCTGCATGTTTACTGCTTAAGGAAATGTAAGAATGGTTTTAAGACTGTTACTGTTTTGAGATTATCAAGACCAAAACTTTTGTGTGAATTTATCACACTCCTGTACAATGGTGAAACATTTTTTTCTCTAGCTGTCTGTACCTAGGGCTCAGTAGCTGACATTCAGGGAAACAATATGCTATATACATCCATGCATCTCTAAATGGCTGAAGTCCCCATGTGAGAGCCACACAACCAGTGTCTGCAAAAGTGATCATACTGAGGAATGTTATCAAACATAATACAGGCGATATGATCAAGGGTTACTTAAGCCTTCCTTGTTGTTCAGAGTTCTATTATTGTCTTTAGTAAGCAGTTCATAATAAGAAAGTCTGCTTTTCTGAAAGCCATCAAATACTGACTTTTTTACCTGTTCTATGTATGCTAGGACATAAAAAAGTAACCAATACAAGCGTCCTCCAAATAGTAGTTAAATCATTCAGGTTAAATCCTGGAACAAATGAAGTCAGTAGCAAAATTCCTGCTGACTTCTGTGTTCATAGATCATACACAACCTCAATTTTCCAACATTTCTCAATCTTCAGTATATTTAGCCTTACAGCCTCCTGGTGAGGCAGAGAACAGCTGTAGTTTTACAGATGGCAAAGTCATGAAGGATTGAGTTAACTGGTTACACCTATTGAAAGTTAGGTATTTAGTCTAAAATGATCATTACGGTGCTCTAAGCAACAGAAAAAGATTTTTCCTTCTAGAGGCAATCTTAACTAAAAAAATAGAAAAATAATAATAAAAATAATAACAACCATAAGAATTACTAATAATTAAAACAGCCAAAAAAGACATGAACAGAAAGAAGAAATCTGGTTTAAAAAGGAAGAATTTCCTTATGGAAGTGACTCTGACATTCTGGCTATCCTGGGATGAGGTCACTCTCTCCTGGAGCTGCCTGTCTGTCTTCACTGATAATGATGACCAGTTTTCAGAAATTAAAAATTGAGAAATTGAAAATTAAAATCTCAATCTGCAAAGGAACTTGGGGACTTCTACATGTGCTGATACAAAGCTTAACTTCAGATCACTGCATTTATTGATGAAGTAGTTAACTTCTAAGTGTGTGCCCACAGGGCAGTCTGTGGCAAGACTGGTTGGATATTTGAGTTCTTTGTGCAGTGTTCCTCAAGGTGAAGTGCAGAAGGCACCTGAGATCACCAAGTTGTCAGTTTCTAAAAGCACACTGTAATCTCTTCTGTACATTATCTCCCCATCCAGATAATTCAGGGGGAAATCAGAAAACCTGGGTTCAAAGCTCATCCTCTCTTAAAAAGTATTAATTTCAAATTCACACCTCTTACTCCCCCAGGGAAGAACTGTGAAACTATTTCAGGTGAAAATATTGACTTTGGTCCATTCCTTAGAAAAATTTTCACGATCCAGTGAACAAGAGTGATCAGACAGTTATTGGGCAACATGCAGACCTGGACTTTGGTCCCTGCTCTCTGACTTACAGGAAGTCCAACTCCAGAAGCAGAAATCAAGTTTCTCTCTCTCAGATACCAGCTTGCTATTCACCCCAATATTGTTCCAGATCTAAGGTATTTTTGACGTTTCTGGGGTGTATTACAGGTCTCTGAGACACAAAATAAAGAACTATATACCTTAAAAAAACACCCAGAAATATTAAAAGTGTAATTTGCTTCCTTGTAGACTGTTTTCTCTGGGAAATCCTTTGTTAAACCTCCCTCCTCTGCCCATAAACCTTTCCCACAGTGCAAATGCTTGTAATTTTAATGCTCCAACAAAGACAATAGCAACTGTTTCTTCCTGAATTACATGTGCTTGCTAACTGGTGGCTGCAGGCAGATGTGCTCACCCCATCAACAAACCAGTGAAAACTGGCCTGGAGGTTTATTTTCCAAGGTGATTGATAACCACAAACACCTGTATTTAAGCCAATAGTCATCTTAAGAATTATGTGAAGTAACGAAGAGGCAACAAATCATACCCCTTGCTGCTGAACTCCTTGACAATTTAATTCTCTGTGATATTTTAATCACAAGACTGGGTGAACCTGGTCAGACAAAGAAGAGGGTCATCTTATGTCAGCTTTTTTTCATCTATGACCAAAATTATGGGGTTCTCTGCACCTGTACAGGTATGGTAGCTTCCTAATAGTGCATTTGACTTGAAAAATAAGAAAGGGAAATCTAAAACATCACACATGACAGGTTATATAGACCAATACACAACCATTCATGGCTGTGAATTCAGAGGCATTTGCCAATGGGGACAAGGTACAGTTTGAGTATTCATAGAAATCTTAGGGTCAGTGCCCTATCACTAATGCCACATCTTTTAACAAGGAATAAGTTAGATTTCTAACTTCTCTTTTTCCGCCTTATCATGCCTAAATATTACATATGCAAAAGCTAACATAAAGTTTACATTTAAAAAAAAATTAAAATGGGCAATAAGCTGACTTTGCTGTATATTGTATTTCCATTAAATAACGCCATTATTTGATGGCAGGAAAAAGGTAGAACATAAACAATCTCACTAGCATAGATGTATCAAAATTTTGCTTACAGTACAGTTATGGAATGATGAAGGTTCTTTCAGTGCAATTTAATACTGACACAACATTAGAAATGCAAGGCCTATCCAACTTAATAATTGGAAAACCTATGTGTTACTGTGATCTATAATTACCAAGGCAATCAGAGCTTTAAATTAAGATAAAGACATTCTATTTATAAGGCAAGTATATGAATGCCATAATACAAAGACCAGACACTAGGATACAGTACAAACACTAAGGTTACTTGTCACTAGAAAAATTTCCCTAAGATTGTGGTGAAGTTACCATAACTTGAAATATAAGGTATGATGAGAAAAACATGTTCTTGGGTTGGACATGGTGAACTTTGCAGGGCAATTAGGAAGTAAAATAATGTAGCTTGTGCTACATGAAGAATAGAACCACATGATCACAACTCCTCTTTCTGCTTATAGATCCAGGAGCCACTAGACATCCCTCCTTGCTTGACTGCTCTGAGATGAGGATGCTGCTGGTGCTTCACTGCTTGGTGCAAATGGTGTAGTTTTTTGTTTTGTGGGGGGTTTTTTTGTTTTTGGGTTTTTTTTAAATTATCTGGTTTGGATATCTTAATATGAAGAACTGAGCAGGGATTTTACCACTGTCACACAGACTTTTAAGTAAACACTAAAGTAAGAACTAAAAAATCTACTGTCTGTCACTACTGATTTGGTTTAGAGTTGAGTTAATTATCCTTTGTATAATTCATACAGTACATTAGAATATTAAGTTAATGTAATGCTCTGCTTTCCTGATTAGAATATTTTGTCAATCTTTCCTTCATCTAGGTTTGCAGAATCAGGTATTCCAATCAGTGACATTTAAACATGACTAATTTCAACTTGGAGGTGCAATCAGTGGTTTTTTCACAAGCAATCACCCCAGTAGATTAAAGAGACTGGCTCTCTTTGGGAAATCATTTCCTTCTCCAGCATTTTCTGGGAAACAATCTGGTTTGAGGGTAATGCAGTATTTTGAATAAAACCCAGTAGTCTTGGCCCCTGGTATTTAACTGGAGTGTTATAAAAACAGGTGCTAATGTCAAGCACATTATATACTCACTCCCTTGCAGTTGGTAAGGTGATAGATAGTGTGGCAAAAAGCACATCTTGGCAGATGAAATTTCCTGAAATGTCCTTGCATTCCACACCAGCTGTGTAAGAGTGGTGTCAGCAGTCATGCCCTCTGGGCTGAGATGAGCAATTCAGTTATGAATTTCTCAGCTACAAAGTCTGGAGGCCAAAGTAAGAATGTGAGTGAGAGAGTGGAATCCTGGCCCTGGAGGAGTCCAGGGGAGAGCTGCTAACAGCTTTAGGAAAGATCAGGATTTCATCCAGTGTGTTTTGGTAATTAAAGTCAGGTAAGGGATTCCCAAAAAGACAGAAGCTAAATGAACTGTTCTATTGGTTACACGGCAGTAACGTTTCCACTGAAAACTGTTCAAAACGTTACGGCTGGAAAACCTTTGTTTGTCTTTCTTCACAAGTTTGTAACTTCAAAACCAGGAAATAACATCAGCTAAACCATGATGCTATTAAAAATCATCCTGATTTCATACACAAGACAGTTACTTCAAAATTTCTACATGATCCAATTTGGCACTGGGCATTCTGGGCATTATAAGGACAGGTGGGGAAGGATCCATGCTGAGAGCAGGAAACACACAGCAGCTTATGAGCAAAATTGCTGGAACACTTGCGTGAAGCAAACAAGCTCTCAGATTGCAAGGTCGGTGCCAGGCTGCCTCTCATTTCAGATGAAGGGTGATGCAAGGTCACTTCTTTGTCTTCAGGCTGTTCCTGGTGGAGGCTGCACTGCCAGCAGGAAGCACTGATCTCTGCTGTCAGGCACAGACTGCTCAGGGATACAGAGTTGGGGAGATCAGAGTCCAGCTTTCTCCTGCTTCAAAATGGCACAGGCTGGTCTCACCAATTATCCCATTGTAAACCACGGCTGGAGCAAGGGGCTCTTTGCACCACACAGGCTCCACTGGTGGAGCTTGTTCAGCTTTTCTGCCCCCATTCTCTGGCCTTTAGTCAATACTTGTGTCTAAAAAAAGGAATATGGACAAAAGTGTTCCTCATATACATAACATTAATTAAAATTATCCTGTACAGGAGAACCACAATGCTATTTCAGGGGACTCCTATGCTAAGAAAAAAAAGACATGAAGGGGGAGTAGACAGGTTCTTTCCAGTGTGTGGCTGCCAAGGAGCTATTTCTTATAACTTCACCTCTAGCGAGAAAACTCATTCAATATCTCAGCAATGGCTGGAGTTTTTGAAGCATCTGAGAAAAGAGAGGTGGGACAGATGCATTCAAAGCTAGAACATACTCCTTTACAGGACTGGTTGGTGTCTAGAATATTCAGGATATCAAGGCTATCTTGCCTGAGCTTTAAATACAAGAACTCATTTGAACTTTCACAGTTTATTTTTACTGAGTCAAAAGCTACAGTACTGCTCCATGAAAGAATAGGGATTCAGGTTTAATATTCACAACCCTGACCCTGTGGCTTGCACATTTGTGTCATGAGAGGCTCTCCCATTACACGATCGCATAACAAATTCACACCTCTATTTATCCCTTTAAATAATTTGCAAATGTTTGAACCTGAGAGTTGCTCGCTCTTCCACCAAGCCCATGCCAACCCCAGATGAGCAGCTGAGGCTGTTCCAGGATGCTGGAACCCCCAGTGCCAGGTGGCACATCCTGTTCTGCACTCAGATGCTTTGGTTTGAAGATGCTTGGGCAGGTGGTGTGGTTATGGCCTGAGAAGCAGTTGTGCACCTCTGACTAACAGATCATAAAATGTGGGGTTAATAAAGGGATAAGAGGTGTTGCACTGGCAATATCAGTGGGGAGGAGGGCTCGACAGGAGTCCAAGGTGTGACCATGGTTTAAAGGATATTAAGTGATTTGTGAGGTTTATTAAAATGTAAGAACTGTGTCTCAGTCTTTCTCAGAAGTCCTCTCTCACCTTTCTTATTTTCTTTCCCCACACTACCCATGTATTTACAAAAGAATTTTATGACTATTGTGGCCAGTTATATTTTTTTTAAAGCATAAAGCAGCTTAGTTTGTATATTTAATTCTAAATAAACTTGTAAGAAGCCTGAATGACCACTGTAATGTTGAAGTACCTTCTCTCTTTTTCTTCCTCTTCTTTCTTTCTTATTTATTTCAGCAGCTTTATTTCATTGAGCAGCACATAATGAACCCTCATTCAGATTAGATAGATAGATAGATAGATAGATAGATAGATAGAGTCAAGCTATTTAATAAACTGAAACAACTCAGAGAATCAAACAAGCAAGAAAACACCATTCCATTACACAAAAAGTGAGTTTCAGAAGTTCTTTCCTGGAGTTCACTTAAGGTCAATTCATGCTTGATAAAGACTTAATAGCAATAACAGAAGGACTAGGAACTAATCATAATAGCAAATTAGATAGGAAGAAAAATGTGATTGTAATGTGTGACCAATGGCAGCAAATTGTGCACTATTTAATGAAGTAGATTAAGGGTCAGATTTTGAAGTGGTGTAAACTCTCCTGATTTCATGGATTTTTGTCTCCAACTTATTATTAGCCCTGCTTTTGTCTTTGATTCACAATTGGATTTACGGTAAATTTAATCCCAGTTTTTCTTTGCCTCTGCTCCCTGATTATTTCTAGTTGCTTAAATACTGCTAGTTCAATTAGAAGCTCTATACACCTAAACCAAACAGAGAAGTTTGGGAAAGCAAAAGGAAAATGGAAAGCAAAAGTGTTTTATAATTTTTATAAGAGTCAATACCTCATGCTAAGCATCAGATATCTTGTCCAGAAATTATTGAGCTTTTTTCTTTTTTTTTTAATAAATCTACTCTGTGATAGAGTACAAATATATAATATTAAGGTATACTACAGGTAGAATATTACTAAAAATACTGTAGTTGCCAATTTGATCACTCAGCTTCAGACTGGATAGGCTGGTGAGAACCTAAAGGGCAACTTTAGTCACTGAGACAGCAAAGGGATTAGAGCTGATCTTGCTTTAGATTTATAATTTAGAGCTCCCACCTTGTGAGTTTAGAGTCACAGGGAAGCAATAGACTGTTAATTGAATTCATTTAAAATGCATATTTAAGTATTTTACTCAGAGACTCAAACCAGGAAACTTTCTTTTAACTGAGTCAGCAGATACAGCCATAAACTATCCTTAGCCAGAAATCAGTCTTTGAAGATCTTACTGTGTCATTAATCCACATCTTCTAATTCACTAGACTGAAGAACATAATTCAGTAACATTCCAACTGACTCAGCAGCCCCCAGGAATTTGTCAGCTATTTGACTTTCAACCTTCTCAAATGAAAAAGAATAAAAAGAAATAAAAGTAAAAATATGAAGACTTTGAGCTAAATGTCTCCTTTCAAGGCTGGCCACAATATCTAGGCTCTCTGCCTTCTCTCCTGGATTGTATTTAATTTAATAGAGCTGACCTGTTTGGAGTATCAAGTTTACCCTGCATAAAATATATCTAATTACAGAAAGGGCCTGAAAGCAGGAGCAAAGATGACACCAGTTGATAGTCATTCCAGCTCCTTGGCTTTGACACAAGATTTTACATTGTTCAAGTACTAAATATCAACCCAGAAAACCTGATGCTTCCCCTTTGGACTTTGTTGTAAATGAATTCTGTCCTCCAACACATGTGCTCATGCAGTGTATTGCTATTGAAGTGTGTGAGTAATGGAGTATAAGAATATCTCAGACATAAATCAGAGTATGTGCCCTCTCTATCATGTACAATTTTGCCCAGACTCGAATGACCAGGAATGCCTGCTGGCAAGCAATCTGCATTTTGGAGATAAGACCCCCTGCACATGGCATAAGGGGGTGCCACGGAGAGTATCATGTAACCCCATGTGGGAATACTTGAGTGTGTAGCACATCATCTGTAACTTATTCCCCTTCAAGAAAATGCATGGCAACTCTAGAAGGCTTGTTCTGAATTACTGTTAGAATGTAAAGATAAACTTTGAGTCAGGAAATACAGAGACACTCTGACCTTGTTTTTCAGTTTTGACACTTTGCTATTAGGACAGGACACAAGAGATTAAGGCAAAACCTGCTTGTTTTGCTTTCAGCAGAAGTTGTCTTAGCTGTGTGCTGATTGCTCCTGAATATCCTGCCTTCTTTAACCCACCTTCGAAGTACTTTGTGCTGGAAGGGCAGAGTTCTCCCATTTGCTTTCAGCAGAAGTTGTCTTAGCTGTGTGCTGATTGCTCCTGAACATCCTGCCTTCTTTAACACCCACCTTCGAAGTACTTTGCTGGAAAGGCAAAGTTCTCCCATTTGTGTAATTCTTTTCTTCATTGCAGAGGGACCAAAAGAACTTTTTACATATTGATTGAAACCTAACTGTCGGGCTTAAGGACAAATTAATTTTTTAATATTTTCCTAATTTTTAGTGATGTTATGGAGGTTGTAATGGGATGAGACAAATGCATTACACTGTGCAGAATAGAAGTCTTAAAAATAACGAAATGTTCGCATGCCACCTGAAGAAAAAAAATGAAAAAAAACCCTCCTGAAACTAGCAGAAAGTCTTTACATTTTGGCAGAGTTTCTTTTTCTGTGGAATTTGGATTAACATTTCAACAAGTCAGATAAACGCAGAATATTTTAGTTTCAAACCACAATGGATATCAGCAACACTGCTACTTTATGAAATAGTTAAGCACAGTCAAGTCCTGCCTATACTACTGAAAGTAACTACTCTGATTTATGACTGATGAGCCAAGTTTCAAATGATCTGTATTTTAATAAGAACATCCATGACAATAGCAATAGAAATTTACAGTTTTTCACAGAGTTTGACACTCTAACACTACAGTGATCAACTACAGAAGAGGTAGGAATTATTATTTTCCTGAAGGAGCAGTTTTCCAGCAAAAACATTGACAAGATGAGCTTGAAAATTTCATAGGAACATGACATTTTTATAAACAATTCTTTTTTTTTTTGAGGATCACATCAGAACTGTTGCTTTATCTGGCTAAATAACCTTAAAAATGCAATCTACCTTTAAACATTTTAATAAGGTCAGGACAGAAATATTTTAGCAGTTTGTTTGATGTAAAGTTTCAAACTGTTTGATATATTGATGTAACAATTCAGAAGGAAAACAAATGTCAAAATGTCAGAATTTCCTGTGGGTTGGAATCATGTTTTAGTGCTCACTCTTAGGACAAGCATTGCAGTAACTTGTAACAATGGAGACGGATGTGCACTTTGGGAATATGTCCTTCTGGATAAACTAATGAGCAGCCTTTTCCAAGGTGCTGTTAGGACCTGGGAACCACTTCGTGATGGAATTGAATGGAACTAGATCACAATCATCCATCCACTCCTTTGAAACTGTCAGCCACAAAAAACAAAGGAAGGAAGACCTTAGAGCAGGTTGCACCCTCAGCTACAATAGATTGCTGAATTTTTGGCCCTAGAATCATGAAAAAAAAAAACCAAAAAGTAACATTTCATGTTTTGATTTCACCCAGTAAGTAGAACATCTTCACTGACATTTAACCTTTATTCTTCTTTCAAGTAGTGGAAATGTGTAATTTCACAGGGTCACAATATTAGTTAAAAGAACATGGTTCAGAGCTTCAGCTTGAAATAATTGGAAGTTAATCCTGGAATTACTATGACAGAAACATATTTTAGAGTAGTTGCAGGGATTTTTTTTCAAATATAAGGGAAAAGACTAGTAAAATTTAGATTGTCAGGTCATTTTTCTCCATGATCTTCTTTCTGCTTTGGGGATGGATTTTTTGATGATATGTTTTGGGTTGTTGTTATTGTTTCCCTGCTTGTATTTTCTTCTTTTTTCCTTCTTTTTTTTTTTTTTTTTTTTTTTTTTTTTTTTTTTTTTTTTTTTTTTTTTTTTTTTTTTTTTTTTTGTAATGCTATAGGAAGTTCTCTTGAAACTACAGACTTGCCATGTCTGGCAGTCAGATGTAGCAGCATTTAGAAATATACTCTTTCCGGATCTTGAAAATGAAAACATTGAATAGTTGCAATGTGAATTCAATCCATAAGCCTCAGGGTACAAACTGATCATCAGATGGGGTAAGGAAGAAATATCCCCTTTGTCTAATATCACATGCACTAAGTGGGTTTAACACCTTCTTCTGAAGTATTCCGAATTGAGACAAGCTGCTGGATAAGATGGATTTTTGATCTATTCTGCTAAAATCGTTCCTTTGCTGTTATATTCCTCACCCCAATGACTCATTTCATTCAATGGAATCCAGCAGTTCCAACTTGGGTATCTTACATAGGCAACAGAGAGTCATGGAAAGGGATTAGGAAACTTTCTTGCTTACTTCAAATGGGAAACTGTTACCTTATTTGACAATTTTGGAAACCATAAGGAACTTTATTAGCAGAACATATATGTAGCAGTGCACTTGGCAGAAACTGCTGCTTTTGAGCTTCAGGATTGGTGGGAAGAAAGCCAAGGCAATGCCCTCAAACTTCTTCCTCCAATATCTGAACCCTCTGCCTGAGCTGTGGTAAAATCCCATATTTCCCTTGTGTTACCTGTGCCCATATCTCAGATCCCATATATGGCCATGTCCTGGAAAGCTCTTCCCCACTGGTCACTTTGAACTGTGCCGTTCCCCATTGGGTGTTTCCTGGTCCCATCTCCCTTTAAAAGAGCCCTGCAGGGCTTCTTCCTGGCTCTTTCCTCTGGGTTACTCAGCCACCTGGATATCTCTGGACCCTCAGAATGCAACACTGGACTCACAATAAACGGCTGTTATCCCAGAGAAGAGCCCTCTGTGTAGCCTTTTATTCTCTTTGGCGCTAGCACACCACGCCTGGGGAAACTCTCGTCCCAGAGGAGCCAGCAGAAACAGGTTATCTGCGGTAGCTGGGACTCTGTCCTTTGTGAGAGGGGGGGGGGGGGTGCGACTCATCCCAGCAGGGATTCTCTCACATAAAGGCGCTGTCGCTACCTCAAGAGCATCCGGAATAAGCGCCTTTCCATATAAACCCCCCAGCTAGCGTCAACAGAAGCAGCAGGTATTCAAGTCCTTCTGCAGATTCATCTCTTGTTCTGCAGCTTGTGCTAAATGTGCTGTAAGGTGTGTGTGAGAGGGAAAGATGAAGCAAAAATACAGGGGAAAAAAAATTAAAGAAAAAAGAGAAATGGAAAATTTATAAACACTCAAGGCTGGGCTCCACATGGACACTGCATGGAGTTCTAAGAAATCAGAAAGATTTTTTCAAGGATCTAAAAATTTATATCCCAAATTGCAGTTCTTAAAAACTTTGAGGACAGGGCTGATGGCATGGCCAATGCTACCTGTAGCAGTCTCACTCACTATTTATCTTTCCAATTGCTGTCTCTATACTCTCATTTCCTTCCTTCTTAATCTCCTGTCTTTCAATGCACTAGATATTGAGATATCCTGAGCATGTTTTTTGCTCCTATTGCATTTACAGGGAATATGTTTTATTGTGTCTGATGGCAGTAGAGTTTGAAGGAGCAATGAAATTGAGACATTCTCCAAGACTCGGCAAAACATTCAGCATCTGAAACCTCCAGCTGATAACACAGTTTGCATATACACATTAATTTTTGATGCAAGGCTGGGGAAGGGAATCAAGTGAACTCTGAAGATACAATCAACAGCTTGAGCAAAGCTTTCTTACTCTGGCCTCAAAAGTTTATCCTGTCCTGCACAAGCAGCCTGAGGTTATTCAAATACCACCCTTCTCTCCTAATCATTCTGTGGAATGAGGGACAACTGCATAAGTAATTGATATGCAATTTTTTGTCACTGAACAAGAGTGTTTCAGTATTAGACTTGTTGCTTAATACTCCAATAATTTTTAACCTGAGATAGATCTGCTTTCTCATTACCCCTAACCCTCAGGCAATGTCATATCTCTAGGACTGCTTTATTTTTATTGAAAAGCCAGAATGAGGACTGGTATCAGTCACAGGTAAATTATACTGCATGAACTGTTCCTTTCCTATCTTCTGTTCCATTTCTCCCAGTAGTCCTGACAGATACATCAGGATCTGTTGAGGAGCATGTGATTGTAGTTTTTTGAATTAAGCAGTGTAGTGGTTTAGCCCCGGCCAACGGCTAAGGCCCCACTAAGACTG
>VZRZ01002779.1:32472-103449 GCA_013398175.1 Climacteris rufus | reverse complement strand
TGCAGGAACCTCCTCCTCCATTGCTTCTCTTCTTTGGCAGACTGGCATCATTTGCTGGCTTTCATATCTGATGTTTCACTTGTTTTTCCTAGTTATTTGCTGTACTCCTTCTCCCCTGCCTAATCTACTAACTACATGACTACAGGGTTACATGGCGCGCGCGTGCGTACTACAGAGATTGCTTCTTAAATTTACTGTCGCAGAGGCGTTTCTGTCCTTCCTAATTGGCCCAATTGTGGAAAACAGCACATCAATCTTCCAGGAGCCATCAGAGATAGGCCCTGACTGGACAGCTGTGGGAGCTTCTGGAAGCTCCTTACAGGAGCCATCTTTTGGCCCCTACCACACCCAAAAAGCTAGACCCCCCAAACTTCTCAAACCACGACAAGCAGATGTAGTCAGCTCTCATCTTTTGTAAGTATCAAAGGAATGTGGATACTTAGAGGACTTGCAAGAGGTGCCTATTTGTTCAGATTGTCAAGTTAACAACTGAGATTCTCAGGTTCTGTAGGAACCAGCATCCTAAGCACAGATCTGTACATCCAGGAACTTCATCCAAGATTCCATTTGACTCGGCATTGATGTGTTGACTGATAAGAAACAGGAGTGCACAAACAGGCACCTTGTGCTAGTGGATATCAATCCAGCCAACAGGTTTACTGGTGCTCTGCAGCTGAGCATCCTGGACAACTGGAGGCACCAGGAGTCGCATTTGATGTTCTGTGCCGGTGCAAAAACTAAGACATTGCTTCTGCTCTGACAAGCTGGAGCTTGAGCAATTTTGCATTTGCTGTTCAACAACACATCCAGCTTTCAGTGAACTGGGAGATTGCTTTTTATTTAATTGTAAAAAGAAAAATCTTTTAAATGCGAATCTTATTAGATGAGGAGAAGAAAAGTAGGAAAGAGGAGAAGCCTACTCACCTACTTTCTATGGACTTGTTCAAGTAAAAAAATTATTGTGGGGAAGATTTTCCAGATAAGAGAGTTCTTGCTGTTTTTCTATGGAGACCGTGCATTCCCATTCACATCATGCTTTTCTCTGAATCCCTAAACACAACAAATAATCATGCTTTAGTAAGCACCTGCTTGGCTTATTTGGAGAATCCTGCTGTGATGGCGTTAAATCCTGACCTTTGACTTTTCCTGTCTGATGCCAAAGTGATTATTTCTCTGGTTCTCAGTTTCACATTAGGGTGAAATTGGCTAAGCCCCTGATCCTTCATCTTGTTATCTGCTGTTCTTATTGATGTCGATCATGTTTCTGTACTCAGATTCATAAAGACAGATTTAAAATTCCAATAACTACAGAAAAAAAGTTCCTCGATTTCAGCCAATGTTGAAGGTTGTAGAAGATGCCAATAATGTTTTTTTATTGGGTTTTTTCCCCTATTTGCCTATAGAAACTGATAAATGACAAGAAGACAACTCAGATCATAGAATCCAAACAGTCATAGACAGATTTGAAGCATGTTGAGCTCAGTTCACCTCCATAGAACAAACTCCATTAATGAGGATTCTGCTGTTGCTGGTCACACCTACATTCAGATGGAAAAAGAATTGAAAATATTTTTCTAATTAGAGCAGATTGCAGATTTGTGCTGCCTTAAGTAATGAAAAAAAGAACTGACATTAAAAATTGAGCATTAAAAAAATAAAAGCATTGATTTAAAAGAAAAACTTTTATTCTCCAAGTCCATAAGACATTTGACTTCAGATATGTTTGTTAACAGAAGTGAGTTGATGTGTATGTCAGGTATACCTTGGAAATGAAATTTTCTTTATAAACTAATTGCTTTTATTTTGAAGACACCATATTCTTTCAATCCTCTGCACCAAAAATGCTGACAAACTTTCTGCTAAAACAAAGTTCAAATGTAACAACACAAAAAAATAGTAATTTTGGTTGCTAATAAAAATACAGCTCAGTGGGAACATGTGGTTCCTATGTATCCTAAATTCTGTGCTAGCCCAATTCAGATGAAACAGGACACCCAGATCAAGGAACCTGGCCACCGTAGTGGAGTAAATAGAGCTGCCACAGTCCTGCTGCCCGACCTGAAAACCTTGTGCCATCCTGGTGCCCACCAGGGCCAGCGTGGATCACCACTGCTCTGGTAACCCCATTACACGCTCCAGTGGTGGGTGATCCATGCTCCAGTGATCCCACATACCTGGGAGATTTCCATGAAAAGCTGCGGTTAGGAATGCTTGGGTACTTGTAGGAAATGGAAGCTAATAAGAGCTCAGTGCTAATGCAGAGCTCAAACACACTTCAAAGTCGAGAAGCTAATGCCTGGAATTAACGATAACAATGGCAGTGTCCTAGGTGATTTCCATTTGTGGTGATTTCCATTTGTTGTGCCATGTTCCAAGGCAGATCCATTGTGACAATTTCCTAATGCATTCATTCAGAGAAGCATAGGTTGTTGGTAAAGTGACATTTTAATTTAAACTGTTCAATCAAACCACATTACATGTCATTTGTTATTTGGTCGGAGCGTTGAGGTTGTTTCTATCATTGCTGATTTCCCCCAAGTGCAGGTCACAGCATTAGCTGACACCAGAGCAGGAGCTCTGTTTTCATTTTTTCTATTTTGCATTAGCACATTTTCTTCTTTAAAAAAAACAGATTTATTCCTTTTTTCTATACTAGTGATTTCTTCAGTATTATAGTTGCTTGCAAACCTGCCCTGCTCTATCCATTCTTTGAGGTGGGCAGACCTTTTATCCTGAATTTGCATATGATTACTGTGGTTAATCCTAGTGTCCACAAGAGTAAAGGGTTTCCTACCAAATCGGCATATTTTTAATTCTCATTCATGTCCACACTAACAGAAATAAGCAGAATTGGTGTCAATATTCCATTGAATTTCTCCTCTACATGGCTGCTTCAGCACCACATTGCCGCTGTCAGCAGCCAGAACACCTCTGCTGGGCCACTTGACTGGTTGGAGAACAAACCCCTTTTCTTACAAATAGATGTTGGTGCTGGTTTCACTCTTTCTCTAGCCCATCTTCTTTATCTAATCTTCTGCAACTGCCTGCTACTGACTCTCCATCCTGGATTGCATAATGTCCTTTATCCTTTGGTTTAGATATCTGTGGGTTTCTCACTGCCCTTCTTCTCCCTATTCTCTGTCATTCAAACTGTGAATTTTATTTCCAGTGCATCAATTCAGCACTTTGTGAATTCTACTGGCACAGTAGCTTCTGGCCTAAGTCTGTTCCCACTGAGGTCAGCTGGCAGCTTGCCACAGACTTCAGTGGGAAGAGTATCAAACTGTTAAGTGTAAATTCAGTCCCAAATCTGCAATTTGAAGGATGACATTACGTCTCAGCCTCGCTCAGTTTGATCTGTTAATATTTTAGCCAGTTTAACATCTTAGATCATGTTCTTGGCATGTTTCTCTGAAGCTGGACAACCTCTCATCTTTTGTTACCTTCATGATTAGACTCTCCATGGGTTCTTACAGTGCTCTCATCACTTTTGTATCTGAGGCCCTTCCAATTATTCATTGGGTAACTAACATTGCGCACATGCAATTAATTTCTGGTCTCCCAGGAGCAGCTCAGTGGAGAGTTTTGCCACGGCTTCCTCTTCCCCACATCAAACACAAGCTATCCCCTGGCCTACCCATCAACTAAAAATTAGAGTTGGTAAGAACAATCTGTCTAAAAAATCCCTCTCCAACCATAATGAATGTTTCCAAGGTCAAGACATTGCACTGTTCCCTGTGTAAGGGTATGTTTTTGCTCCAGGATGTATCCTGATACAGATGTCTGGCCTACCTAACTCTGCAGGAGGCCATCTACATTCCAGATGTGGATTCTTGTTCAGATCATACTGGCGTTACGTGCCATAGTCTTGATTATTTCTCAGATGCAGCCTGAGGGGTGTAGCATAAAACATTGAGATGTGCTGCAAGGATGGCTCGCCTCACAATTTCAAGGATGTCCATGTCTTTGTCCTCAAGCAATGTCCTTGTCCTCTCAAGTCCATCCACATAAGTTTCTATTCCCTCACTGTCTCCACATGCCCCCCACTTCTGTCTATTGTCACAGCACAGGCCTGGCACTATAAAGTAAAAGAGTGACTTGCTTATGCAATGTCTCAGGTTCAGTGTTGTCCAAAGGCTGGGAAGCAAAAGAAAGAGAGAAATGTCATGGGTTAGAACAGCAAGTGATATAAAAATTAGAGAGCTAGTTAAATTAAAGAGAAATTATACTAAACTATACTAGGATGTTCTTATCTATTAGGAAAATGTTAATTCACTATAAAAATACCTTAGAGTCACTGAATATCCTAAAATACAATTGCTTCCAATGGGGGTAGGAAATATTCAGGATTGGGTCTACATGGCAATCTAGAATTGCCTCTCATGTCGTTGTTCACAACTGTTTGTTCTACATTAGAAAAGAAAACAAAACTTCACAGAAGCTGCAAAACTTCAAATTGTATTAAAATAACATTTTGGAAATTAAGTCTTCATGATCTTGTCTCAGAGGATGATTTCAAACATTAGTCTGAACTGAATGTGCACATAGGGCATAGGATATGAAATATTCAGATTTCCAAATCATCTTTTTGGCTCTGCATACATGAAAAATGAGTCTGTTGCAGATGAATTAAACTGAGATCTCATCCCTCCTCAGTGTCATTATGCATCAATGAATAAGACCAATATGTAAAAAGAAAGGAGGGTTAAACAGGCCTCTGCTTTCTTTTGTCTTTCCATCCAAAATAATCTTTTGTGAAACTAAGATTGAACTAGTTTGAAACTGAATAGCGAGGCTTTTCTGTCTTAACAAAATGTCATATTTTAACAACAAAAAACTAATCAAAAGTGCTGCTTTGTGAACAATTGGCATGAGAACCTAAGTTTTAGGTTGGTTTGTTTTTTTTTATACACCATGAAAAAAATGGAAACATATGAAAGTAAAACTATCATTTTTTAAACAGTTCATCATTTCATAAATGAATCATGGCTGTGACAAATAAAATACTTCTGGATGATCCAGTCTGTGCAAGAAAAGAGCAGATGGTGTAGAATGTCACTTGTCCTGCTGGCCCTCAGAGGTGCCATATTCATCTAAAAGCAGATTGGTAACAGAGCAAATGTAAAATATTCTGATCCCAGACAGTCACCACATTGATTTACCAGCAGTATGGATTCTGTAAAAAAAAAGGCCAAACCCTAAACCAAACAAAAATCACTTGAAAATGAAGTAGTGGGTTTTGGGGTCTTTCTTTTTTTTAAATGTACAAACTGAAGTTCTCGCTACTTCACTAAATAGCGTGGCTTTAGAAAAACATGTGATTTTGGGAATACCACAAGAAAATCTTCACAACAACACTGTCAAGTAAAGTGGAATATCTATATTGGGAGTGAAATAGTCTGATTGGATAGTATAACACATACAGGATACTCTGAAGGAAAACATTATTTTCATTAGAAGTTTTTATTTAAAATCTGGACAAGTCTAGGAGTGATATTTGTATAAAACTTTCATATGTTTCTTTTCATTAAAACGATTGTAACCTTTCTCTGTCCCCAGTGTTTATGCTTTTAATGGGGCCCCTGAATAAAGCACTCAGATATTATAAATAATCACTTTTGCAATTAGCCTTCCAACTTTCAAAGAAGTTATTGGATGAATCAGGAACGGAATGGGACCAGTTACGTTATTATGGAATCATTAATAGGCAAATAAATTCTGAAACAGCATGGGAATGAAAACTTCTCTTTCAGAAATAGACTTTAATTTTTTCTTTTTGTTAAAGTAAATTTCTTTAATGATTCATACCACAATAGTCAAATGTCTGCAGGAAAATATTGCCTTTGAGGGTTATCTAAATAGTTACTCAGCTTAGTATAAGTTCACAGTAGAAGATGGAATCTACGTTAATAACATGAATTATGAAAAAAATTTGCCTGTGATGTATAAAAAAATATGTGAGCGAGATTAACTATCTTCAAATAAGTTTTCCCTTGCTATAAAAATCAGTCTGAAAAGCCATATATATCAGTAATGGAAAGATTTTGCTATTTATTATGGCACATAAATATAATGAATGTTAAATTTGTCTCCTTTTGGAAATCAGAATTTTCCATTTGTTCCTCTGAAATACTACCTTTCTGACTACCTTACTGTTCTAGTTCTAGTACTTTCTTTCCCCTCCAATTCCTCCTCACTCAAGAAGCTTACTAGAGAGCAGAAATCCAGGGTAAAATCTAGCATGTAAAAAGCCCCTTAAGCAAAAAGTATTTTTGTTTTTCTTCTAGTTCCAGGTTTTTGCCTTGATTTGTTTCTTAATTTTTTCATTGTCATTATAGCCACAGTGCTGGGCTTTGGTAAAAATGGCAGAAGAAAGGAAGATATTTAAACAAATTTTTAAAGTATCCTTTTAATTTTTATTTTTAAAATTATTTTTATAATTAACTTGAGAGAGGCTTTTATTTTCATAGGAAGTGCCATACTAAAATATGTTAGCCATTCATCCTGACATTGTTCTTTGCCTCCAGAAGCTGAGAGGTTTAGCAGAAAGGACTCAAAAGAAATGCACTTTACAATTCCATCCTTTCTTATAGACAACAAACAACAAAGAGGCTTCTGCTGTCAGTCACCATTTATTCTTCAAGGATACTAGGAATTAGTAAAATTGTTCTATATTGGATAAAGACATGTCTAATTAATAAATTATTCTCTGTTACTGGTGGGCATTTGGAGACAGTGCACACTAAAACCTGGTCTTTTTCTATTTATAGTATCTACTGATATACCACCATGCCAGACTCACAGCTACATAAGCTGAGAAAATTGCACTGTTGACAGTCACATCTTTTACCAAGTAAGAGCAGAAATTCTATGCCACAAATCCAGATTCAAGGGTTATATACCCAAACCTTTCTGTACCATATGTTTGGCCTGAGATTTTGATCTAACACAGTGACAGTTGGATATAATCTTTATTGGTCTTACCTTTGCAGAGGTTAAATGCACAAATGAAACCAGTCTGTGTGGATTTAACTAGATTTTTAAAATTAAATGAACAGGGTGGCAAAATGCACACACAGAAAATACAAGCATCTTTCCTTTGGTGACCCAGGTCTGATTTGATTCAGCACAGAAGCATAGAAAATGTTAAAGGTCTGGGTTATGTTTTTGAAAGAAGACTCCATAGAAAATATGCACACAAATTACTATAATGAAGGACAGTTGGCAAAAAATGATAAGAATGATAAGAAAAAAAAGTGAGCATATTTCAGTCTGAAATAGTCTTTCGCTATCGCAAACCATCTGTTTCCACAAAGAGTTGGAATGATGCTTAGCAGTGTTTTCCTAGCTGGAAATAAGAAAAAGGAAAGTATTTCTGTCAATTCCCCATGATCAAGCTAGCAATTGTTTAATGCCATGGCTCTAAAAATCTCTTCTTTGAAGTCAGAATCCCTGGAAGCACTGAATTCAGTATGTGAAAATGTCTTAATGTAAATCAACAAATAATTCCACTGGATTCTTATTCTTGCACTCCAAAGCAAATAGAAATATTCTGTGTTCAATACTAAACCATCACTTTTAGAAAAAAATAAACAAACACAAGAAAAGAGTGCTTCAGAGCATGCTACACTTTGATAAGCAAATGAGAGCTTAGTTTTTGTCATTTTCTTCCCCAGCTCGTTCCAGGCAACACAGGAGCTGTCTGATTTTTAAACTTCTTGACATTTAAAACAATGAAATCATGACACACACCACATTTCAAAATTCTTCTATAGAAGGAGTCACAGAATTAAAATAATTATTAAGAAATATTTTAAAATAATTGACAGAAAAATAGGGTTTTAAAAAATATTTTCTGTATATATAGTTCATTTTGAAGCTTTTAAATGAAAATTGGGTGTATCTACTACATTTTGTGAAATAACAATGGTAGCTCTAAGTTTAAGTTCAGCTGACATTTGCCCAAGCCTTTTCAAATGCTGGTATAGAACAGAACCTGTCTCATTTGAATTATTTTCTGATGCAGAAGCTTCTTAGAGAGCAATAATGTCAGATTGTGACTTATAATCCATTTCTTCAATGCCACTTACATCATCTCCTAACTAATCATGGAGAGGTCAAAAGATTTCCAGAAGACAACTGACTTAATAGAGTCCTATTAGCACAGGTCAGACAGCAAAATGGGATTCTAAAGTTATGCAGTCAAAGCGTGTCTCTGGTCAAGTCACATGGAATAGCTGTGCATCTCTGGCTCTTCTTTTCCATTTTCAAGCAAAATTAATTTATGACCATGCCCATGTGCTGCATTATGTGTTAAATGAATGCAGCAAGCAGAAATGTCTCAGTAGCACAAATAATTTTGTGTTTGCTGACACATACTGCCTTAAGGTGGAAGAAGAATATTCTCTTAGCTGATAGAGGCTCCAGGTCTATTATACTTTGCTAGCTCTCTTAAGTCAAGTAATTAATTTGGAAGGAATTTTGAATAATAAAAGGACATTTATTCAATAATTTATCCTCAACACGTGATTTAGGCAATTTTGATGTGGAGTTAGAGAGATCTTTGGTTGTGTGCAGCTAACAGGGGACCTTAGGTAGCAGCACTTGGCCATTCTCAGCAGATTTCTGTGTTACTCATGCATAAGTAATGTTCACTGGCACCTCAGGGGTGGGTTTCAAGAGAAAAAACTTTGAATAACCATTTTGGCTAGGCAGAGCAGATAAATTTATACTGATAACAGATAACAGAAGCAAAGCTGGTGATAGGCATGTCCAAAAGATTCTTCAGAGAGCCAAAATAATATTTTAAATTCTGGGAGTTTGGGTTATTTACAAGGTCAGACAAGTGGTTGGGAAGAGGGATACAGATTTAATTTTTGTTCAATGAGATGCATTTACAGAACTAAGTTTTAGATAATATTTATGAATCACACTAGGGATTAGGAAACTTTCTTGCTAGCAGTTCAAATTCAAGCTGTGTACTATATCACCTATACCAATGAGAGTGCAAAAGACCAGACTTTTGGTGAGACTCCATAGTCTCAAATCAAACTCTAAATAAAGTTTTCTTATCTAGCAAAGGTTATATACAGGCATCTTGGAATTTGAGAATAGATCAGCATGGCAACAGAGAAATAAGTTATGCTTTTTAGTGACATTCAAATCCATTTAGTCTGTGACCAACTTCCATGTAGTTGATAAGTGATGGACTTGGTGCCCACGGTGCTGAATTTCATATCTATGGTTCTTCAGACTCTGTGATACACTCATTTCAAACTTTACAAGGCAGTCTTTACAGCACAGCAGTAAGCTAAAACATGAGCCAGATTCAAATGTACCAAAACAGCACCAAAATGGGGCACAAATGTAAATAGTCTATTACAGAAATAAATAAAGAAATATGTGAATTTCAGGCATGCCTTGGAAGTTTCAAGTGGATCAGACTGAATTTACTGAAGATGGAATTCAGTCAATATGCTAGAGGCATATCAGCCTGGCCTAAATTAAGATAACAATGAATGATTTAAGGGACTGACCAAGGGTTAGGATTGTACCCCATCACATTTCTGGTACTTTCAGATATATCATTTATGATAAGCAAGTGCGAGTGATGGCTGTTATCCTGTGATCAGTGAGCAGATGGATCCCATATTTCAATTGGAAGTAAAGCTACAAATGACACAGCCAGATAATGATGGCTTTTCCCAATAGCCTTTGATAGAATATCTTTTGTAACAAAATAAGATCCTTGTGTATGGTCTATAAAACAGCATTTCAGAAAAGGCTTTGAAAGATCTTTGTTTTTTCCTTCTAAATAATGTGCTTCTGCAACAATATCCACAAAGGCATAGGCCAAATATTCAACATCTGTATATCTTATTTCTTATTTTGAACAGACACTTGGCACATTCACAGATGTATTTTTCCCCCAAATAATACAAACCAGAAAATACATTATCACTTCCATTAGTTCTTTATCAAGAGAAAGGAAAAAATTCTATTATTTTCATTTCAGTGTAGGATTTTTTATTCATTCTGCCACCTTTGAAACACTAATGCTTCTGACACTCACTACAGCATAGTCCTAGTCACTTAGCTAGTTTAGGACTTACCTTGTCCCAATATGTTTTAGGATCTGTCATTAAAAGTGCATCATGCATACATCTCTCATTATTCCCGAAAAGCTAGGATCAAGATTCCATATTTTGTATTTATGTCTCCTACAAGTATCACATGTCAAACCACTGTCTTAAGTCTTCTCAACTCTCTTAACACATATATTGCTGTTAATATATTTCTAAACTTGTTCCTGCTATTGTATTTATATATATATGCCTCAGTCAAATTCCAGATTTGTGATTAAATGTAACATGCAAATAAAAATATTTATCTTTGGAGAACCATGCTGTATGACACTATGCAACACAGTATGAGACACACAGCTGCCTTCCACACATATTTCCCTGGTCTTTGAGTTCTTGTTGCTTCATTTAACCAACTGGTTGCTCATTGCATGAAACAAGCTTCCCACATTATGTCTGAAACTTGGCAGTTTCTTAGTATCGTTTTCCTCTTTCAAATAACTTCTATACATAAATGTAATCCTTCATTCTGTTATGAATAAAAAAGGTATCCTTCCAGTCTAAACAAAAGCAGAACATATAACACAAACAACAAAAGCTAGAAAATAAAACCCAGAAGTTTTAGTGTTGTGTGTGGAGAAAAAGGACAAGAGCACTCATGATGAAAATAAATTCTTTTAATAGGAACAGAATGGAGCTGCATCAGTGCGTAAAATAGCATGGGCTTCCTACCACTTATATTCCACAGCATTTTCATTTATCAAAGGGGAGTTTCGTATGCTGCTTTAGTGACATCCAAAAGGACCAAGGAGGGAAGTTGAAGTATGTAACAAGTGAATCATGAATTCCTGAGATAAAAGCAGCTCTACAAAATGGAATTTAGACAGTATTAAGTGAAAATATTGTTACCCTCTTCGTCGTGTTTTAAATCCTACAGTCAGGAATGCATGTTGAAACAAACTCCATGTGAGAATATGACTTCTCCTCAGAAATATGAAAGACAAAAATATAATAAGAAATAAAAATACTTACCAGGTGGAAGAGAAAGATATGAAGGAAACTATAAGCAGACTCAGAAGGGTTGATTGCTGCCTGTTCATGTTCTCCTACTATTGTTTTTTGCAAACAAAACAATCTGCAGTGAGAGGTGCAATATGCCCCATCTGAAATCAGCACAGCCTGTTTCATGCAACATGCTTTACTGGAAGTCCATTCCATGAGAATATGACTATGATTTGCTGACCTGGCAGCATATTTTCTGCTGCCATTATCTTCAGCAGGGACCTGGACTCTCTTCTTCTGAGACTGTCTTAAATGCCAGGTAAACACATTCACATAGTTTTGGTTTTGTTCACAACTTTGTCCAGGCAGAAAAACCTGAACATTCTGAAAACTGCAAAGCACTATAACATCTTCCCTATTTAAAACCTTGGGTTTTAATCTGTTGTGGTTTAATCCCAGCCAGCAACCAAGCCCCATAAAGCCACTTGCTCACTCCCCCAGCAGCAGGACTGGGGAGAGAATAGAGAAGGTAAAAACTGAAAAAAATCATGAGTTGAGATAAAGACAGTTAACGAGGAAAGCAAAAGCTGTGCATGCAAACAAAGCAAAACAAGGAATTAATTCACTGCTTCCCGTGGGCGGGCAGGCAGGTGTTCAGCCACCTCCAGGAGAGCAGGGCTTCATCACATGTAATGATGACTTGGGAAAACAGACACCATCACTCCAAATGCCCCCCCTTCTTCCTTCTTTCCACCAGTTTTATATACTGAGCATGATGTCATATCATATGGAATATCCCTTTGGCCAGTTTGAGTCACTGTCCCAGCTGTGTCTCTGCCCAAATTCCCGTGCACCTCCAGTCCCCTTGCCAGCGTGGCAGTAGGAAAAGCAGAAAAGACCTGGTTCTGTGTAAAACCTGGTCTGCAACAGCAAAAATGTCTCTGTATTATCCTCACTTCATTCATCATAAACCCAAAACACTGCCCCATAGTAGCCAATGTAAAGGAAATTAACTCTGCAACAATCTAATTGTTTGCAATCATCCTCCTCTTTTGCTAAAGGCACCCTGCAGATGACACTGCAATGTACCACTGAAGCTCAAGCACGTGTCTTTGCAATACAAAGCACATACATGCAGAAAAAGGTTATTTCAATAGCCATACTGCCAGCCAATATTTTTAGATTTAGAGTTTACTTACTTTTCTGTACCAGAAATGTTGTGATTTAGGGTTGGATCTTAAACAAGACTTACTACCACTCTGTAGCACAGCTCCTAAGCTGTAGCTGCTCAGTCTCTTGAATGAAAATTTTTATTCTGGATTTTATGGCTGGGCTGACTACAGAAAGATGAAAAGGTGTTGAAAAAGTGGGGGGAAATAAGCAACTGATGGTTAGATTACCAACAACTGTCAATACTGCCTGTTCCCTAGAAAAGCAACCAGTAAGTTGTCTTTACCATGCTATGTTGGGTTTGCTCTCAGTGCCCCACTGGCTCACACAAATCCACCAATCTTTGTGTATGCCACAAGTCACAAATTTTTTGGGTCACTTTTGCGATTGTTTCAGATTCAACAATTTTTTTTACCACATCTTCTCTCACATTAAATTCGCTGCCTTACATGGATATGGACATAGAGAATCAGAAGAAGGATGGGCACTGAATTTATTATTTTACATTATCGAGGCCAGATCACTGTTTCTCATGTAACTGGGAGCAGTGGCACCATTTTTATGTACCAACCAGAAATAGATCCATTGTCCCACTCAGCATTCGCTGAAGTACCTCTCTCAGTGCAGCCCATGTATCCCCCTGGTATACCCTAGGTTTGTCACACATATCCCACAGTCCTTACCTTCAAAATATGTTGGAAGACACAAAATAAGACACACACTGAATATTGACTTGTATCAGATTAAGAAACAGGGAAATTCTAGTCTTCTCTTAATTAAAGATTTATTAGTGTTTGCCTCAACTTTATTATTACTAATCTGAAAAACTGCTCTTCAAAAAGATTTGGCCCACTGCTGTGCTTTGGGAAATGGAGCAGTTTACCTTAGCTGTTCACATCTGAGGGCTTTTCCTTAAAGGGCAGCAACAATTTCATTCTGCTACCCATCTTCCCTGTATTGCAGGATCACCCAAAATGTATGTTACTTGGATTTAATAACAAAATTTGTGTTTCCTTAAATAATAAACCTTAATGACAATGACTCTCAAGTGAGTATTTTTAAAAGCCTCCTATATGCTGAAGCTGTGACCTTCCAAAGCTAAAACAATAGTTTCAGTGCTGCACATGCCAACACCTGTGCTCAACTTGAAATCCCTGACAATGATCCATCCACAGAGACAAGCAAGTCTAGTACATGTTAGCAGATACAGTCCAAACACTGAGTGTTTATGGCTGTTTTCTTTATGAGGGAAAAAGCAACATCCAAGTTATCTTGGGAGAAAGTTAAGAACCCCTCCTAACTGTGATAGAAGCAGAGAAGGAACAGCTTGCTTCTTCCTGCATGTGGAAACACACCTAACACTGGAAGACGTAATTGTAATGAAATGTAATTGAGACACAGGAAGATGTTAAAAACGATAGCCATTAACACTTTTATTACAAAGCAAGGAATCAAACTCTGGCCAAAGAGTCAAGATTTGTCATTTCCTGTCCTAACAACACTTCAGTTTCATCTAGCAACTCTTAAAACTGCTTGCTAACTTTTTCCGTTTATATTTTCAGTTACAAATTGTTATAAAGAATTTAAAGCAAAATCAGGGAGGGAGATAATGTGTATTAGCAATTCATAAATTGTCCTGTCTAAACTGGTGTGCATTTTTGTTCAGTATTTGATGAGCTTTCCTGCAGAAATGTGCTTGGGAATTGCAGATTCTCTCATTCTGCAACACCATCCCTATTAACTCTACACAGTAACTACGGGCGCAGTGGTGCAAAATATATGAACCCCTAAGTATCCCCTGAACCATGTTTTACTTTGCAGAAATATAAATTATTATGAACAAGCCTGTTAGCTTGTTTTCACAGTACATATGGGCTCTCTGTGAGAGCACGTCCCAGAACACTTCCCGCCATTTGAATCATGAAGGGCCGGATTTTACCTCATAGCTCTTACTTCAAGCACAGACTTCCTCAGCTAACAGCCCTCCTGGATTCCAAGAGCCTGAAAAGAGGCATCACACGTGGAAAAAAAGCGGAGCAGGGGGAGCTCAGGAAGCCAATCAGTGCTGGAAATGTTTCTGAGCAGCTACAGAAGAGCTTGTGTGCTTCTTCCTGAGACTCATCACTAATTGTCTTGAAGTCTGACCCTGCTAAACTCTTACAGAGAAAATGACAGATTTCAACTTAATTAGCTTTTGTTTCCTTGAGTGCACACAAACCAGTGCTGGATTTAAGCTCTTACCGAGACTGTGGTGTCAGAAGGAGGCTGAAGGATTTCTTTCATTCTTTCTCTCTCTCTGACACCCGCCTCTGCTAATGAACGTGGCTAATCAGCCAGGCTGTGCAGAGCACCTCTTCTCCTGCAGGAGCTGGAAGTGCTTTACCAGCTGGATGCAGAACCAGATCTGGGACACGCTGGCAAAGTTCCCACTTACTTCAATGGGACCAAGATTGATCCTGCATGAGGCATTATCAACTGCAGCCACCTGCGGGGAGGGAGAGGGGGAGCACAGCAGCTGTTTAGCAGCGCCCGGTAACAGAAACAAGAGTTCAGCCTCGGAAATGAAGAATACCGTATCCAATTGCAACTGCAGGTGGAATGTAGGTGAGCAGAACTACTGCCACAGTTGGGATTTGGCATCAGCTTTCAGGCCAGCAGTACCCTGAGACCTTTCCCTGCAAAGGGTCAGAAGCACAGTGGTCTAATGGACACAGCATGGGACTGGGAAACAGGCATCCTTGAGAGCAGCGGTGCGGCTGTCCTTGGAAAGAACATGCTGGCCGTCTGTTCACAAATTAGCCTCCTTAACCTTTCATCAATCCCCTGAAACACAGGGGGCTGTGCTGAAGGCTAGAACAGGAGGTGGACCAGTCAGCCTATTTATTTTCCTGCCTAAAGATATATTTTTTCTCAAAAATTACCCTCTCCCCAGAACTGTGGACAGATGCAGCAATGCCTGATTAAAAAAACGAACAATCCTTCCTTCTCCCCAGTTATCCCCATCCTGAAAACACTTTGAGGGCTGGGGGACAATCACACTCCTTTAGGGCCAGAGGTTCTCTTGAGCCAGGCCAAGATGGATGGGTGAACAATTTGGTTTGAGGGTAACCTTAAAGGACTATGAGTGTAGTCTTTAAGGACAATGGTTTGTTGTTAATCATCTAGAAATGCAGGCATTAAAAAGCTATTATTAATTTAAATTAATAAGCATAGATCTACCTATTGTGTATTGCTCTGCATGTATCAATCTAAACCACTGTGCAGCTCTCGTTTCTCTAAGCTGCCTGTAAAGTCATTCTGTGGGCCTCAAGTACATTCTCAGTGGAATGGTGAATCTCAGACTGTCCTCACTCAGGAAAGATTTCCAAGACATTTCAGATTACTGAACCTTGCATTAACCTTCTTGCCATTTCCATAACATGCTGCAGACTTTGTTTCACTGAAACCTTGTGGTTTACTCCATACTTATACATGTATTTAAAAAGAGGCAAAACCTCAGATTTTTCTGTTTATTATAGTACTAATGAAATACACATTTGTTTCAGTTACCTTTGCATATAATATTGAAATATGCAGTAAAACAGCAGGCTTAGCAAAAATGTAGATTATTTAAACTATACTTCAATTATACTATAAACTCAATGAGCTGCAACATGTACAAATAGATTCTTCAGCCTTATTACCCTATAAATAGTTGTATTACAGAGTGAAAACCAGCCTAACTCTCAAAGGCAGCCTAAGAACCACTTGTGCCTTACAAATAAAAGAGAAGGTAGATGGTGTACAATTCCTGTGCTGAGCAGAGTGATGAATTCCACTGTAAGAGAAAACACAGTGTTTATTGGTCAAAAGTGAGATATTCGATCCTTGCAGCCAGTCCTTTTAATCTGATTTTTATTTTGGAATTTATAATTTGGAGATTATATGCTTTTGTAATCTCTTCCTTTCTCCCTAGCTAATCATCCTGAAACAGTCACTGGGGGAGATGGAATGGAGATGCATCATCATCAAATCCAAAAAATAACATTAATATTTGGAAATAGTATTTTTTTCATTTTTTCATTTCTACTTTCATGAACTCACATGCTTTGCATCCGTTTTTTGCGGCCAAGATATGTTCACAGGCAGTCTTAATGTGATTATTACAATTAATTTATTATAAAAAGCATCCTGGGATAAAGTCACATGAAGTCTCTGCAAGAGGACATGAAGAATCTTTGATGCTGATTTCTCTTTGGTTTTGGGGGACTTTTTTTAGTTTATTTGGTTTGGGGATCTTTTGCAAAGAGAGGTTTGAAAGTGTAGATTTAAAAAATATTTTTAGAAAAAAAATTCAAAAATTAAAAGATATACCTTCTAGAAATCTACTTGCAGTCTCAGCTTGGGCCAGGGAAATGGCACTATGGTCTCTAAACCCTCAGTACAGTAATTTAAGGCATAAGTACTTTGTCATATATTATGCCACCAGAAAACATCAGGCTTTGGGCGTGGTTCCTTTTAGTAGGAGAAAAAACAGAAAATAAAAAAAGAATAGAACACAAAAAGCAAACCAAACACATAGAAACATATAAAACAAAACACCTCCCCCCAACCAACCAACCAAAAAAACCCAAAGAGCCCAAAAACCCCAGACTACCAAGAGAGGCCCCCCCAAAAAATCAAACTGACTAAAACCACTCTAACCGCCCCCAAAATACCCCAAATCCAGCCAAAGCACTTCTATACCACAGGAAGAAGGGATCAGAATATGAAATACCACCAAAACTAAGATATGTCTGGGCTCTGTACAAGTATGACAGACATCTATGTTTGGACAGATTATTTTCTTTGCTTGTTCTGTCTGAACTATTGGATTGATATTGGACTAGCAGTCCATATTAAAATTTAAAAAAAAATCACCTGGAAATGTTCTTTTTTTTTTTTTTTTTTTTTTACATCATGTGGAAAGTCTCATGTTTTCAAGTACAAAATACTTTGATTTTAAATTATACACAGCAACCACATTAGCAAAAAGAAAAAGGAGACCTCTCAGCAACAGTCCCAAAAAATTTCTTTGTAAATGAAAACCCCATCTGGTCTCAAATTTACCTCACAGAGTCTGGTTTGCATCTGCAACTGAGTGCTAAAATTAATGCTTAGAAAAGCCTTTGTCTGCAGGCAGACTGTGACACCACGACTGTGTAGGGATGTTTATATGTTGTGCAACACCTGATTTCAAAGTACTCCTCCGTGTAAAGTGGGGTTATCTGATAGACCAGAGTGTCTGAAGGGCAGGAGACAATGGGCTTAGCTGGGGGAAGAACAGATCAAGCAAGTAAAAAACAAGTCCTGCTACAGCTGTCACACCAGATGTTTCAGGCACACACTGGCAAGTGATAACCTCAAGATTACAATTTGTTATGTACCCTTACCTGTACAAAACTGGAAAACAAATACTGGTGTTTCTACCACCATTTTGATATACGGAAACAAAATCTTACAAATCTGTTTTGTAGAATTTATAATTAAACTCTTTTCACATTACTTCATTTTTTTTCTACTGTAATGAACTTTACAAACCTCAAAATCTGGATTACAACTGCAAAGAATGTCACACTTCAGCTAATGACAGCAGCCTAGTTCAGGGTAATATTAGCAACACTATGGTAAAATATTACAAGAGAGACCATTTAAAGTTTATAAAATGTAACAGAATATATTAGACAGACATATGGGCTTAATTTTCCATTCATGCAGATGTAATGCCTTAGACCTCCAAGTCTCATCTATAACTGTGTGCAAAAAAACCAGGCCAATATATTCCACAGAGCAACACATAGCTTTGGGTGTTTGAGTATCAGACTATAAATAGATCATAGTGTACTTAGGCTTCAGTTCAATTCCAGAAGGATTTTAATCTCTGCTGTCAATGGAAGCTGAGATGAACATTGACTCTTGAAATCCCATTTGTCTTTTGCAAATTAACCTCTGTTACAAAATACACAAAATAAGACCTTTGTATTTGCACTCCTGTACACATACGCTTGTATGAAAAAATGTCAGCAAACTCAGTTTCCATTGCCTGTTATTAAATAGTGAGACATTATTATGGGACACAGGCTCATTATATGATCATTGAGTAATGATAACAAATAATTATTCATTATCTGAAATGTTAAATGAAGATCAATACCCATAATGGTTAGAATAAAAGCTTCATAGCATTTGAACCATAGGGATCTTCTGATCTCAAAAGCACATGAACCAGGGCATATCTGTTGCATTTTGCCTAACTACTTTGTTATGAATGACATAAGAACTGGGTCCAAAATCTACACATGAACAGGAAAGTACTCAGGTTCTTAGATAACTCAAGCAATATAAGCTTAACTGCTTAGAAGGAAAAGTATTTGCTTATGGCATGAACACACATTCACACCTGTTGCTGGAACAGTTTCCAGTAAGAGAAATAGTTTATCTCAGCAAGTGTTAATACTTTATTCCTTTTTCTGCTAATCCCATTTTCTGTTTTATTTTATCTGACTGCAAGAGCACTGCAAAATTTAGAGCCCTGTAGGGCTTTAAAGCTTATATCAGTTTTCAGCATTTTTATAACTACAGCTCACATTGTGTTGATTATTCTAAGAATCTGTTTGAAACCACTTTGGTTCAGTCCAGCACTGACCTGTTCCTGAAGTGGAGTCAACAGAGAAGCTTTGTTGAAAAGATAACGTATTAATGACTGGACTCCTGGTTGAATGCATATTCAAATAAATACCTTGAATCATAGATTAGACTCATAGAATCATCCAGGTTGAAAAAGACCTTTAAATCCATCTCGTCCAACTATCAACTCAGCACTGCTTCTGTAACCCCTGAACCACTAAACCCTATCATCCAGTGACAGATTCAGGTGTCTCTCAAACACCTCCAGGGATGGTGACTCCACCTCCTCTCTGGGCAACCTATTCCAATGCCTGACCACCCAGGCAGCAAAAATAATTTTCTAATACCTAATCTGAATCTCCCCTGTCTCAGCTAAAGGCCATTTCCCCTGGTGTCTCGCTGCAGTAGAAGAGGCTGGTCCCCACCTCACTACACCCTTCTGTCAGGGGATTGTGGAGAGTGATGAGGTCCCTTCTGAGCCTCCTCTTCTTGAGAAAAAATAAATCCAGCTCCCTCAGTTGTTCCTGAGAAGACCTGTTCTCCAGTCATTTCACAAGCCTTGTTGTCCTTTGCTGGACTCCTATGTCATTTTCAAAGTTGAGGGTCCCAGAACTTTACGCAGCACTCAAGGTGTGGCCTCACCAGTGCTGAGTACAGAGAAAGAATCTCTTTCCTGGTCCTGCTGGCCACACCACTGCTGCTACAGGTCAGGTGCCATTGGCCTCCTTGGCCACCTGAGCACACACTGGCTCATGTTCAGCCACAGTGGACCAGCATCCCAGGTCCTTTTCCACTGGGCCATTTTCCAACCCCTCTGCCCCACCCTGTAGCACTGCAATGTTTGTTGTTTTCTTGGCCAAAGAGTAGGACCTGGAACTTGGCCTTGTTGTCTCTCATGAAATTTGGATCAATGTCCTAAGAGGTCTGTTTAAAACCTACAGTTATTAAGGTGGAAATAACTTTTTTCCACTCTAGACCAAAAATTCATTCAACTTCAATTTTTATGAAGGTCTTGAAGGAGGTAGGGCTGGGTTTCATTTTAACTACGGCCCTGTTGTGGCTCATAGTATAGCTCACAGCAGCCCAGCTGACTCCCACATCATTGATTTGAAATTTAGGCAGACTTGAAGCAGAGCCTCTACATTACACAGATGAATTTTTTCTTGAAAAGACTGAGACACTGCCCTGTTACAGTTTCTGGTCTAGCTCATCTTCTGAACCTCCCTCTGGGACTGCAGGGAATGACCCACTGCTGCTCCTGTTCCTATTCCTGGGCTTGCATTGCTGAGTCCTGCCTAACAAAACCCTGCCTTACCTCCAGTAGTGATTCTCAATCTATCCCTCTCATTCCTTGGTCTCCAAGATCCTCTGGCCTCCTTGCATCTGTATTACTTGCTGTGTGTGAGATGTGCTACCCCTGCCAGGTAACACCACTCATCTTACCCAGTGTATCAAAACACAGACTTTTATCTATGCAGAATTATTAAATATGTTCCCTGGGGTAGCATGAATCCCATGCAACACACTGGTTTGGAGGATATTGAATTAATTTCCCATGATGGAAGACGTCTTACATCTCACTTGGGGTTTTATGCTACCAGTGTACCCCAGTCTGATGAGGTAATTTCTTTAAGAAGAATCTCACTGCAAGGACATTTGAAATAAAAGAAATGAAAGTGGTTTTTAAGAGCAATAACATTTTAATTCAAACATTTAAACCTAGCGTTCCCAGGACGGAGACCCTTATCCCAGATTTCTACTAAAGTCAGGGGGTTAATTTGTGGAATACAACCCCCCAGTCATATCTAAACATAAATCAGATGATTTAACTTTCATGGAGGAGCAAAAGCATGAAAGAAGACCCTGCTTTACTTTTTTATGAAGTAGGCAAATGTGATGAAAGTTGTCTGACATTCAATAATTGAAGTACTACGTCACCACTGATGACCAGATCCTTTGCCAGTGCATGGAAATGCAGCCCACCTGCCATTCCATAGCCTTGGTGTGGTTCCACTCATTACTTAATGCCCAAGTCAGAAAAATGGGACTTTGTGGACTGATAAAAATCTAATAAGGAATAACTGGGCAGATTTGGTATGGTGACAGCATAACCTTCCAGTGAAGGATATAAGTATCCCCGTGCTTTATACGCAGTAGTTTAATACCCTCCCATACCTTCTCTAAGTAGTCTTAATTGGCCTTAAAATCAAGGTACCCAAATTGATGACCTTCTTGTGAAATGCCTGGTCTACATTATTTTGCAGCAAAAAGGCCAAAAAGTTCTCTGCATGTTTTCAAAGTACTGTACGACTGCTTAGTATCTTCAGCATCAGTCTTTCTGCTGATTAAAGGTCCTGTGCTGAGAAATTCCCTTCTCTCCACAGATGTATTTTATCATATGTAGCACTCAGTGCTTTACACTATCAAAGCATTGTACGCATGCTATCTAATATCTCCTAATTAACTCATACATCTCCTATTAAAAAAGCATCTAAAATTAATGACATATGGTATCGCTGGCTTTTGTACAACACATGCAAACACAGCTTTCAGGTTTTACAAGAAACGTGGGTAAGCTGAGATTCCTTTCCGAAATCTGACAAACACTTTGCCATATCCAACTTTCAACAGAGAGGAAATGAATAACGATGCAAATTGGACCCTCACAATTTTAGATCTGTGACTGAATGCGCACACAAACACCAGCACGGGCACGGGCTTCAGAGCCAACACTTTTGGTCCCTTAATGAGGTGTACATCAATTGCACGGGTTTCCCACAGACTTTGCTCTCAAGATCTGCAGAACACATGAGAAACAAGTGAAGTCTGTCATTTCGGTATCCATCAAAGCTCTCTTCCATGTGAGGAAGTGGCTAATTTGTCATTTCACACTCAAAAAGGCGTGAAAGGCAAAACAGAGGGAGGTTACATGGAAGAGAGGAGAGGGGGGGCTGTGATTCATGAGAGGACACAGTAGGCCTGATTTGGAGCTTGTGTTTGTTGCTACATATCAGGAATAAAACCACTGAAATCATATTGATGTAAAATAGACAATTATGAGGCCAGTGTTTCTTACTTATGTGGAAAAATTTACATTATTAAACCCAAAACAGGAACCAAGGAACAAGGAACAAGGAGCACTTTACAAATGAAATTATGATATACAGCAAATTTCTAACTTACAAGTTTTATTTACACATGAACATCTCTTATTTAATTATAATAAAAGTATTAATTCCAACAATGCAAATTTTCAACTTAAAAATACATAAGATCTTTGAGAAAAAAACCCAAAGAATACACACATCTGAGGAATGTCAGCTCTGTGTCAAGAGCACTGGTCTCAGCCGCTAAATATTTTCCCTCATCGTCTTTCATTTTAGTCTTGTTGTTGTCTTTTAATGTTCTATTCCTCTGCATAAAACAAAGCCAGCAAGGAGCCAGAGAAACAGTCAGAGTCAAACCTTTAGAGACACAGGAGAGGTGCAGGCAGAAATCCCATTATTTGTTAATAGGATTTGTGCACATACCTCCCATGGACCCATTAGGAAATTTACTCCCAAGCATCTAGGTGGCAATTTCAATTAGAGTCAACATTTCATTTCAGCAGATGGACTGCAAACTGGTGGCTACTCAAACGCTAACGAGTAATGCTCAGTAATTCTCCTCTCTTAAACCATGATTATGCTTTCTCTTTTTTATGGGGAGAATGAATACTGTCCCTAAGCCAGAAGTTAATTTGATTTTTTGCTGTGCCTCTCTGTGCTAGCAAACCCCACCCATGTGCCTGTATACAAGCCCACTGGGTAAATTAGTGGGTGTTTTTGCAGATCTGTCACACATTTCTACCATGCTTCTTATTCAGAAAGATGCCAAAGAACTGGAAATACATCTGCCTTCCCCTGAAATGTAGCCACCTCTGGGGTGGAATGTGGCAGCAAATGTTAATATGGGAACACAGACACTATGTGAAATCCTATGTGAAAATTATGTAGGAAGTAAAGAACACAGCTCACACAGTCTAAGGCTACCCAGAAATCAGCTAAAAGTGTACATCTTTTCTTTTTTAATGAATGCATTTGAAATTATCATCTGGTGTGTGGTACTCCAATAAGGAACATCTCATTTGGTATTGAATCCCACTGTACAGTCTCACACAGATTAATAGTGATGGTAAGTTTTCTGATTTCCATAAGAAGCAGTACTAATTCATAGGCAAGATGCACAAAACCAGAACACAGTATTTTTTTTTTCATGGAAAATGTCCTTTCTTTAAATAACATTTACAAACTACGTCGATGGTGGCCTGGCTGGCTCATGGTGCCTTCGGTTCCGCTTTTTTTTCATCTCCTGCACATGCTTCCATTTGGCACCGCCTTTGTTCCGCTGCCGCCGCTTCTCCCGGTGCCACATCTGTTCACAGTACTCGTCCAGGCTAAAGCTGGGGCTGCTGACCAGCTGGATGTAGTCCTTGTACCTCAGCCGGGACTCTGTCAGCAAATCCCTCACCCGGCCCTCCTCATCCTCAGTTTTCTGAGTGCTTTCCATTTGTCCATTCTCGATGACATTTAAATTCAGCTTCACGATGGTGTGGATGAAGGTGTGCTCCTGGGCTTTGCAAAAATAGGCCCCTGCGTCCCTTTTCTGCAAGCTGCGGATCAGCAGCCCGTGCTCTGTTTTAATGATCCTCTCGTCAGCCTTCAGCTGTGGGGTTGAACAGAAAAGAACACAGCAGGTGAGTCTCACAGTCAAAATTAGATTTGTGCCAGTGCTATGCTGAGGTGAGAGAAAACCTGGCTGGCACACAGCATGTCCCACCCCTGCGGTGCCTGTGCAGCTGGGACAGATACCAGGAGATCCTTTAAGGTCTTTCTCTTCCTAACTACAGCATCTGGATCCCGGACACTGAGCATGCAGTAGCAAAAGACACATGCTGTACAGCTGACAGGACAGACAGCAACACTCACCACACCACAGTGCAGTGTGTGAGGCTGCGTCCTCCAAGGAAGGGGAGATATTTACTGCCACAAATCCCGTTCATTTTTTTAACTGCTCTTTCTGAGGTATCAGTAACACACCCAAAATACCAGAGTGCATGTATATATCTGGAGTGCTGAGGCCCTGTTACAATGAATATAAATACTACTACCGATTTTTGAAGTGATATGCTGTGGTTCTGAGCCTCTTCAACAGAGTTTTACAAAAGTAAATTGATCTGGCTTTGACGTACTGAGATGTGATTAAAAGCAGGCAATGAGTTTGGATGGATACAACAAAGTACAGTTCTTTTATTGTTAAGACCTGTGGAGAATCACTTAGCAAAAGATAAGAATAAAAAAAACCAACCAAACAAAATAATAAGATTGCAAGTGAGCTGAAATCTGTCAGCGTGGAGCTGTAATTTCATTTACAAATGGAAATACTTCAAAAAATACAGGATCTCACATGTTAAAATATGTACCTTAGACTAATAACGTTGTCAGGTAAGTTCCAGAACTAGTAATCTGAAAATGATTTCCAAAATGACATAAGTCAAAAATAGCATCCCCCGTCAGAAAAAATCCCAAACCAAAAAAAAAACAAACCAAAACCAGGATGGAGCACCGGGCAGCTAAGCATTTTTGCAGCTGTGAAACACAGAAGGCGAGTGATTTGCCACAGCCCATATAAAGTTTGGTAGCAGAGGTGGAAGTAAAAAGCAGAGCTGTAACTCCCGCTGCCCAACACCAGCCCTTCCTTTGGAGGTGATGCCGCTGCAGCGCAGAGCTGCTCCCTCCCGCGCTGTGTTCTGCTGCCTCCCGTGCAGAGGCTGCAGCATCGGCACCCACCGACCTGCAGGGCTGCTGGAGGCAGCCACCAGCACGGGGGAAAAACTCAGCTGAATGCTGAGGAATGGGTTTAGGATGGGGGGTCTGGGGCAGAAAGAACCAACACAGAATCTGGAAGATTTCCCAGAGCGCACATCTGACCCTCCAGCAAACTTCAGAGGATGAAGATCAGGGAGGCATAAAGATGACTAAATTAGATTTATTCACAGTGGGTAAGCTACACACTGTTTCTTTATGTAAAAAATCTGCACACGATTCCCTCTGCTACTCCATGGGAAAAAAATTATACATACATATGATTCTCCATCTGTTATGATTCTAACTCACTAGTCCTTTATCATAATAGAGTCTCTTGGAGCAAAGAGATGGATGAGATGACCTCCCAGGGCTTTCAGCTTTACCCTTTACTAAGTTTCTATGACAATGACTTTGAAAGAATTAAAAAGTTTCAGAGACCATATTGAGAGCACCAGAACAAAAACAATACATATAAACATAATACAATGAGACAGAGACTTTTGTTTCCTACCATTTCAGCTGTAACAGTCTTCAGTAACATATGGATTAGACAGGTATGTATGTAAATCATATGGATGGATGGATATAGGCCTGTGTACTGCCACTGATAAGAGAGCAGCAGAGACAAGAAATCAGCTGCTACAAAAGCAGGTCAGATTATAGCTCTGGTTGCCTGTTCTGTGGCCGAGTACTTTTTGGCTCTTGTCCCCAAGTTGTTGGTGTTGGGAGCTTTAGTTTCATTGTTTGTAAACTGTATATAAGTATGTCTACTCAGTACCAGGAGGGTGAAATGATACAAATTTCAGGAAATTCACGGAAAATCGATTGTCCTGACAACAGGTGCTACATGAGCACAAGCTACTTCTGATTTACCACACTGAGTGTGAACCAGAGAAATTATGGTCAAGTCAGAAGCACATGCACAGAAGATAACAGGAAGACAGACTAAAAAAGGCCACTTTTCTTTCACAGAACCCACAGCATAGGGCATTAATCCTCAATTGGACCAGCTAGTGACATTTCATTCCAAGTAAATTGACCTTTTTTACAGTAAAAATAGGAGCAAAAATTTATAAAAGAATCCACAAATAAAGAGCTGTAAGCAGAAATATGTCTAGGGCAGGTGTTTCCTTGTGGTGCTGTGCTTTACACAGAGAAGCAGAGCAGGGGCAAGGTGGAAAATCTTGGAAGCCTGGCTGTTGCAATATGACAAGGAAATCTCTCTTCTGCCCAGGCTTCATGTCAACATGAAGCTCCAAGTTTGAGAAACTGAGGGAAAAGCATAGCAAGAAGCAGCTAACTTCCAGATATTTGGGTTTCACAAGGCACTGTGCAAAGACCAAGTTCCCACATAGTCTGAGTGAAAGCAGGACGGATCTCTTTGAGCCTGGGGCTGGATACAAGCACAGCAGTAGCATCTGCCTGCCGGTGGCTCTGCCAGTATTGTAGTCTGGAGTGTCTTGACAGCTGTGTACCTCCCACACTTGGAAGAACTCCAGCTGGCTGTTTCGGCTGGCTGGGTGCCAGTCCAAAGTGCCCTCACTAAGACTTTGCCTATTTTCAGTGAAAGAAAGGGAGAATAATGACAGATCTAAACTTGAAAAGATTGCTGGACCCCTAAGTCCAGCACCCTGCTACTCATAACTGTTTGGCATTTGTGTAACAACCTTCACTCCCTAGTCATAAACATGTTAACTGCTGGAACTGTCCCCCCATCTGCCCTGGGACAGTGCAGAGAAAGGCAAAAGTCTACATTCGTTGTGTCCCCGAAGCCCAGCCCATCATGACTCCTGTTTTTAATGAAGCAGTGTTCCTACACAATGTCCTGTGTTAACCTTGGACATTGATTTAGGGTGACTATCACCTCCTCCTCTGTGCCTTCATTGTTCATTCCTTTCCTATCCTCTGGCAGGATAAAATTATGGCTCTGATTTCACACGTATTGAGCAACACTTCATTACTGCTTTCCCCCCTTACTTCTCTTTTGGTATCCTGTTTATGTTGTTTTACCCACAGGTTCAGAACTCCTCCTGTCTTTCCTCTCTACTTTCCTCCCCACAGGGCTCTGGAGTTTCATAAACACCTGGCATTTCATTACTTGGTAGTAGATCTTTAACCTTTCACTTGAATGTTTAATGTGGTCTTTGGTTCCTGACCTATAGATGTAAAATGCATTTTATTAAATTTTGAGGAAAGTGAAAAGACTAGTTAGATAAAAGACATTTTGTTTTGGTCAGCTGTGGATTCAGTGTTTCACCCCCCACCATGTCAAAATCAGTAACTCTTCTAAAATATTTCTAAATAGGATTTAACAATTCACAAGTATACAGGCTTAAATTCTTAAAAGCTTGATGACATGTGCTTAAATTTGGTCATACAATGTAACTTAAACATGAGAGACATAGTTTTGTTTCATAGCAAACAACTTATAAACCACAAAACATGAAACAATTGATTACCAATAGCTTTCTTTTCTTAGGGAAGTGGGAGCAGATTTTTGACAATATTGCATCAACAAATTGTACTTTTCATCCTTCATGACAAAAACATTAGTTATCCAAAAATTACATTACCCAGATTATGGCACATGCCATAGATAGTGGCAATGTATGACAAAGGGAAAAGATCTCCATGCAAATCTAACACTTGATTTTCACAACCTGAATTTAACAATGGAGAAAAAAATAAGTATTGCCAATAATGATGGCAAATCTTTAAACAATCAGTAAGCTGGAAAATAACCAAGGATTTGAAAGTGCTGTGGCAGCAGGTTAGGTCAATGCTTTTTGTCCTTTGCTAATGATGTGTTTAGATAGCTCCCTCTTTACAAATAATTCACATGTCAACTCTTTCACAGTTAAAACACTGCACCTGTCTGGTAGAAGAAATTGGCTTCAAAGCCTGCCTTCCCTCATTAATCAACATGTGAAAAAATGTTAGAGGTAAAGCTGGACTAATCATGGGTTAGCTGCAACTCCTGAACAAATTGAGAGGGGGAGAAAAGAAAATGAGGAACATTTGCTGAGAATTCACATTCTTTTTTTTTTCTATTGTTCTCTTTTTCATCCTCATCATTTGACTGGAAATAAAGATCACTCTAGGGTTTTTCTGACATTATTGTTACACATGACTCTGTTTCTCTTGTATGGGAAAATAATAATTCAGCTCCAACACAGCTGTAGAGTTAATTTCTTTTTTTAAACATGTTTTTTTATTTACCAACAGCCTCAGGAAAAATGAAGAATGTGTTGCTGGTACAATGTCATTATAGAAACGCGTGATTCCTATTGGTTTCAAGGTGAAGTTTATATCTTATTCTGAGACTAAACTTACCCCTACTGCCTCTTCAAAATATCCAAATCAAACTAGAAATGTCACTCAGTTCAGAGTTACTTCTTTCCCCATGAAACTGTCAAGAATATTAGACTTACTTAAGAAACTCAAGGTAATAGAAAAAAAAAGCCAATGAGTCACATAAAATAAAAGAGTGAAAGTGTAAGAACTATAAGTAGTCCTTAGGCTGCAGAATGAGTATCACTTTTTTTCCCTATTCTCTTGAGCTTTTTTCTCATTGACCTAAAATTCAAACATTGAATTACACTCCTCTGACAGAAGGTACTACTGGAAATTTAATCCTTGCTGTGTGTCCTCCACCTTACTCAGCAATCACGCAACTCTGATTTCAGGGCTGGCGCTGAATCTGTGGCCTTTTTTCACAAGATTCTGCTGACCAGATGTTTGTAACAAAGAAAGTCGCCATCATGATGCAAACACCTCCAGATGCAAAAAGATACAGAAATTTATGTCTTGGATAAACTGAAAAAAATGCCTAAAATGTGTAATGAAACATCTCTCTGCTCTGATGGGGGAGCTATGTCACAGTGTTGTGCCTTGCAAAATGGCCTCCCCAAAAGTGGGTCCAACTCTTGTATCTACCAAAATATCAGATGGTCATTCAGTTGGGTCCATCAGGAAAACACAGCCTGGGCTGTGAGGCAGGAATATGGAAAGGATGAGAACTGCTGAAGGAGAAACCGGAACATCCTCATGCATTTTGGTGGATTTATTTTCACCACCGTGTACAGGCAAAGAGGAGAGAAAGAAGAGAGTTAGAAGTGATCTGCACCTATTGTGTCACTTTAGACCATATGGTTTGTTCTGTCCCCTGCCAGGGGAGGTGGCAGCTCGGCAGACCTGGAGCCACAGGGGACTTGGGGTGCAGTGCAGCCTGGAGCAGAGGGGCTGATGCATTTCAGAACAATGAGGCACCAAAACAAATGCATTTGTAGGGAGCCCCACATTTGCTTTTTGCAGTCCTGATGCTTATTATATACACAAAATAACACAGGACTTTTTTTTTGAGAAATAACCAGTATCTGTTTTAAGCTTCAGAGGGCTTCAGCAGTTTAAGACACTATGAACAGATGACGTCCCCAGAGTTTTTTATGAACTCCAGGCACTGAAACACTCTCTGTCATCCCAGTGACTAACCCTGCACGCACAGGAACAAACGTGATCAATTGCGTGAGCAACGCTAACCACAAAAGCACTAGATATTTGACTCCTGACCTTAAAACAGCCCTAAACTACAGGGAAATGTACTCCCACTGGCAGCAAAATGACCTGGTGACAGCTTCTGTACCACAGGAGATCCTGTCCCTCCCCACAGGTTGCTCTGCCTGGAAGTCACATTCTGAACCATGACCCTAAGGGTGAAATGTCGGGGACATCCTGCTGGGCCAAATGCTTCCCATCTAGTCTGGATTTTGCCCTTTCCCTTCCCTCAGGAAGCTGCAGTGCATGTCTGGGACAGTGCAAAGCCATCTATTTGTAAAGCCAAGTTTAAAGACTTGCTGAGACATTACAGTTCCAGCCCTGGAACTAAAAGTCCATAACCTAAGTTCCAGGTGTATGGAGTCATTTGCAAAGCATGGTATGGTCATCACAATAAGTTACACTGCTAAGACATGCACTAAAAGAATGTACAGTGTTATCTGAGAAATCTGCTGCAGGAAGGGAGAGAGAGAGCAGAAAATACAATTGTAATGGGTAAAGTTCTGGTAAGGTATTGGTTGAACAGAGATCAAGCTATACATTAAATACAACCACACTATTTCTGTCACATATGGTATTTTTGTCAAATAGCAGTACTTTAAAAAGTAAGTCAATTACTCTAATATGTGGATTTTCTAGGAAGGTCTCCAATTAGGTTTTTATACTGATGAACTCATTTTCGCTGGTAAGTCAAGTTAGTAAACTTGAAAACCTCAATTTCTGGACCTGAAAATTATCAAATAATTAACATCTTGACCATTTAAACCTCAGTCCACCAAATAGGAGGAGTGATTGTTCAGCATCTCTAGAGACTTGGTCATTTATTAAGGCATCCATATATTAAATTAGAAAGTTAACTTTAGGCATTTGAAAACACTTAATTTCTAGATTATATACTTAACTTAAAAAGTGAACAAAAAAGCTTCTTTCATATTTCTTCTAAAAATGGTATCTACCAATATGATATCTGCAAGCTGAGTTTGCTCAGGAGTCCAAATTCTTAGGACCCTGAAACTAACCTGGGTCACAGTACTAGAAATTGTTACTATTAGAATTTTCTGGCAAGATTCAAACAAAACTAAATGCTACACACTGTCTTTAAGTGACTTGATCCTCTAATCATCAGTGTGCACATATGCACATCTATAAGATATGATCTTCAGACTAAAACCAAAACCAAACACTCCCTCCCCCCCGCCCCACCACACAAAAGAAACAAAACCAACAAAACCACCTCAAGGAGCTGAGGAACACAGCCCCAACTTTTACTTTACCAAAGCTAGAGCACAGAAGCACTGCTGTGGCTTTAGATACAGTATGTGGCAAAAAGCTATTTGCCTCCTTTTAACATCCATAATGGAGAAAATCTGTGCAGATTTCTCCTTTGAATTTCCTACTAAATTTGCCTCAAAGGTTAATCTAGCCTTTTAGCAAAGATTGACTTTCCTCACGCAAACAGCTGTCAGACTGTTTACCCAGAGCAAGCCCAGTAAACACTGCTGTAGAGGGCTGCTGATGTGCAGAGATGAATGCTGTGTGCTTGCTGCGGCTCCTAATGCCACCACACACGTGCAGGCACTCCCCACCTTCCTCCCAGCCTGCACATCCTTGGCACACTGGGCAGTCCTGGACATCACCAGGTCTGAGTCACTGGCATTTGGCTCAGAACAAGTAGGAGGGGCCAGGACACTGGCATAACAAACCTTTTGGAAATACAAAGTGTGGCAAAAAATAGCATAACCTTAACTGAGGCTACGCTATACAGGTTAGCCTGCTGTAACTTTGCTCAGAAGTTGGTTTGACCTGCAGTTTGTTCTACAATCAAACAAGACAGACAGCTTGAGCATGGTTTCATGACCTTCAGAGGCCTATTTGAACCTGTGATTTATGAGAAAATTAACTTATCTTTTTCGCTAAATTGACACAGAAAAAAAACCCAAAAGCAGCCCTTCAAAAGAGCTTTCAAGTCTTGAAATTGTGATTTCTTATGAAATAAAAATATTACATTCTTCACAGGTTGCTCTGTGCACATTTTGTAGCTCTCTCTGAGAAGCTCAGGCACATGGTATAGTTGTAATACATTATTTTTGAAAATGACTGCATGTCCTCAAAACTTAACATAACTTTCCATTCAGGAAAAAAAAAGAAGAAAAAAACCCACACAAGTAAAGAAAAACAACAACAAAAAACCCAACTCGCTTTCCAAGTCATAAACCTGCTAACTATCTGCTTAAATTTACTTAAAAATGAGTCTTAAACACATGGTTAGAGTTAAGAAAGTACTTTACTTGTTTCCCTGATCAAATATGTGAGTGCATTTACAAACTGCTGCCTTAGGGAAGTTGAGCACAGAGTCTCCTTTACAGGACAGCAAAGGTAAATCCATTACAGTAAAATGAATGACTGTGGGTCTTTAAATGCCAATACACTTCCAGCTGGGTGTGCACTTCAACCTCCTGGGGCTGAGAGGGTGCTTGGCCACTTGATCAGAAGAAAATGGTTTTTTCCATGTATAGGCTATAATGGAGGTTAGAGGTGTTTCAAACAGTAATCTTTCTTCTGGTGTTTAATGCACCTGTCTATAAATTTATTAAGCTTTATTTTTTTTTCCAGCAGAGTTAAAAAGCTTTGCCAATCCAAAACAGGTATAAGAGAAGAGGAGTAAATTAAAAGTGCTGCAGTGTTAGTCAATATACAACCTTGTGGGGTTTTTGTCTTAGCTGGTGGAAAATCAGAAGTGCCCTGTATCCCCTAACTCTGTCCTAGGGCCAAGATGTAACCAGGGTCAAATCTCAATGCTTTCTACACCAGATGGAAGGTGCAATCCCTAACCTGACACCTCTGCATCAGAGCACAGTGCCATTTAAGAAAAAATCTCAGACTCCAGTAACAAGAAAAAAAGCAGACAAAAAACCTTTTAACCACACAGACCATTCCTCCTCTGGGGAGAGATGGAGAGAAGCAGCAAGACACACATGCAACTCTTAGCTGCACTGCATACCATGTGAAGGGAATGCAATCAGGCACTAAATAAAGCTGAGATTTTATTAAAACATAGGGTCTTGAACATACTTTTACCTACTAAAGTAGTTGTGCTAATTATTGGACAAAACAGCTTTTACTTTTTATCACTGATTTATATTAGCTCCATTTTTATTTTTGTTTCATAGGATGAGCATGTAAATCAAAACAAATGTCAAAATCTGCTTATGATACAGAGAAAATGGCTTCTCTTTCCCCCACTGCATGCCCCAAATGGTGATAGCAGAATGCTATGTGATACCTAAGGTGAGGCAAAGAAAAGTAAAACATCAACTAATCCCAATAACTCCTGCCTCTCAATGCTCAGCTGAATTCTCTATAGAGGAAACCTGCCTTGATGACTATAACTTACCTCTTCTCGATGTTCTTCTCCAGAGCGCTGAACATACCACCTAATAGAGGCTTGCTGGGACTTAGGAATACATTCCAGAAAAGTTGAATTAAATTCAATGCCAAAAATCACCTTTTCATCAGCAGTTTCATGACTAATGCCTGGAAAGCAAACATGGTACAGGAGATTAACCCTGACCTGCTTTTTAAAGCAATGGGAAAATAGCCTGATTCAGAACAGATGCTATAAGAGTGAGTGAATTATAAAAAAGCAAAAGGAAACTTAACTTTTAGCTTAAACTATAACTATGAGGATTTAGAGGTGGCTGCTAACCTTCCTTCAGTGCAACTGTTTTTTAAGGAGGCCAATAAAATCTGTATCATGAGCTTGCTCCATTTTAAAGTTGGGGCTTTCACCTTTGAGGAGTTTAAAATCTGAACTGTATTTTTCCTTTAAGTAATGCAACTACTAAACCTGAGCTAAAGATCTTATGGTCTGTTTTGTTCATTTCAAGCACTTTAAAGGAGTCACAGGGCTAAAGTAAACTGAAGTTTACCTTCCTTCAGTGTAATCTGAAATGCTCTGTTGTATGTTTCAGACCAAACACTGAAGGGGCCATGAGGAGATCTGAACTCCTTTCCTGATCTTCTGTAAATCTGAGCAAATAATTTCTAATCTCTGCATCTTCATTTTCCTTTCTAGTCTGTGTTGTGTCTTATCTGCCTTAGCTTCAGACTAAAACTGTTTCTTATACCCTGCAAATAACAGAAAGGAAAGTGACAGCAGTGGTCTCTCCTGAATTACAAGTTAGTTCATTGTCAAAATGAATACAATTTTGGATTATCTTTTCAAAATAACAGTAAGTACCTATATGAGATCGACAGAAATTCAAGCTCTCTGCATTATTTCCCTCTGCCACTAAGATTTCAGAGGAGCCAAACAACTTTATGTAGCCAACAAAGTCTCTGGGACAGAATCTCACACAGTGGAGCCCTGAATTTAAGTAAGTTTTGGGGACATAATGTTATCGATTATAGCAAATTCCTAAATAAGTCAAGAGACTGGAGTGACACAGGTCAGCTTCATGGTTTTATGGCACACAGGAGTCATCCCAGTTGGATAAAATTACTATTGGTGGCACTATGTCAGGGCAAAGAATTAATACAAATTTCTGTGCTACCTCCTTTTAGATTTGTCTAATAAAGCTAACTCTTCCAGTATCTCTTTATCCTTCCAGGAAAATGTGACACTGTCAGCTTTTCTCCTAGGGTTTCTATAACCTTGAGCTTTGCTCAGTCTCAGATATCAGTGTTTGGAGAGTCATGGCAAGCAGCAAGTGAGGAAATTCTGGCCCTTGGGATGAACAGGAGTTTTACCATTGACTTTGATGAAAATGAGATCTTACCCTGAATTTTAACTGTGTCTGCAAGCATACATGTACAGTCAGAGCCCTCTAGACTGTGCAACAGACTTCAGGCTTTGATCTGTGGCAAGCAGCTCTGATTTCTGCGCTGCCTCCCACCGAGGGCTGCAGCAGGCACCCAGCACCGCAGCGGCACGGAGTAACCAGAGATCCATGGGGAGGGATGGCTTGTCCCAAAGCCACTGTTCAGCGTGGTGATACAACCAATACAGTTTTGTCTGGATTGTTCACTTTAATAAGCAGCTAGAAGAACCCCAGACAAAGCCGTGCTTGGGTTTGAATGTTATTCATTTATTTTACTCCGCCACAGAGATTGCTGTGTTACCGCAGGGTTTCAGACTGACGGTGCTGGCTGCAAGAGAAGGGGCTGCAGATGCCAGAGAAGCAGCCAGACCTTTTGGCATCTGAAAAGAGGGTGTGGGAAAGGGAGGGGAAAGCCAGCAGGGAGAAGGGGGTAGGTTCTTGTAATAACAGAGTATTTAAGTAGCTGTGGGAAGGGGAAGGGGCTGGTTTGGCAGCCACAGCTCAGCCCTGGGACTTGTGTCAAGTGTATGTGGCACAAGGAGAGATGAGGTGTTCCCCACTCACCCCTGCGGGTGTCCTTGTGGGATTTGCTGCCCTGTTTCTGGGTGGAACATCACGCACATCCCATTAACTACTTTCAAGGACATGTGTGATGTTTTGACGTCAGGGGCACCTCTCCCTGCCTGGTGTGAGGGGTGGGGAGGGCCACCCATTAGGGATGAAAGGGTGCCATCCCATGCTGGCTGTCTCTTACCAGTCTCAGCTTTGCAAATTGAACTGTGGAAGGGGTAATGGATACGAAGTGTGGGAGAGGCAGCTGTTCTGTTGAGCTCAGCAAGTTTTTGGAGACAGACGGAGACAGTCACAGCAAACTCTGCTGCCTAAGTGACAAAAGAGCAAGAAAGGTGAAAAATACTCACTGTCTTCCACATCCCAGCATTGTGCAACAGGGTCTCCATACTTGACATCCTGCCTTCTGGCTCGCCTATGGTAAGAGCATGCAAACTTGTAACACTTCAGACATAATTGCTGGAATTCAACAACAAAATACAGAGGAGCTCAGCAGATGTGGACTTGCATTGCTCCCACCCTACTGCTGACAATTACAGTCTTAACTAAAACCAGCTTCACCCTCAAAGCAGCATGTGGCCTAGAGAGATTTGTACAATTGACATCAAGAGAAGAGCCTGTGATTTGGGGAAACCACTGGGAGAGGAAAGAGAAAGAGTGAGAGAAAAATATCTGCCTAAAATAGAGAGTGTGTAATACAGAGACAGAAAGAGTGTCTAAACCTGCTTTGGGAGCATGGGTCTTCTGGTGGGGCAGACTCTGTTGCAAATACTTAAAACATTTCACATTGTAGATCATGAAAAAGATCTGAAGTTCAACAGGTGATATTCAAAATTGAGCTCAGTGTTAGCCCAAGGTAATACTGACTAATAAATATATTATTAAAATGAAGAGAAAACAGCACGTTTTAGTTTGTCAACAAACAACTGACAAATCTGGTTATCTTTCATCTTTATGGACAGAAAAAAACATGAGACAATAGTCTGAGATGATCTACTAACTTGCCTGCCAATCTCTGCATGTGTTACTTAAGCTCCCTGTGATTTCCTGTCATTTCAATGCAATAGCATTAAAAAAAAGTAAACTTTTCCTCGTGTATGATTGTATTTATCTCCCCAGAGCTACGAAAAAGGTTTGGATATAAATTTCATGGTATAAGAACTGGAGACCCAGGAAGGAACTGGTTCTTTCCTCACAAGCAGCAGCAGTGGGACCTCCTGTGTGCAGAGCAATGCCTCTGAAGGAGGGCACATTCCCAAAGCTGACCTGTCCATTCTGAGAAAGCTGTGGATATGCTGGAAGCACAGACTTCAGCACAGAAGGAAAATATTCAAGGGACTGATCTACTGGCAGATTCCCAGGGCCAGTCACCCATCCTTTGTTTTGGAGCCATGGATTTTTGGTCTTCCCTCCAAACTGCACATCTGTTAAAATGTATGGACCATCAATCTCCATGTCCCAGCCCACCTCAGACTTCAGCAAGCCTCATGTGTCACTAACTTTGCAGTGAGCCTGAACACTTGCTTTTCTCCTTTCATTTATGCTTCTCTGAATTTAGTTTGCTTTGGCTATGAGGGAGAACACATAAAGTTCCCTGACACCATGACATGATAACTTCTGAGTCATTAACTTCAATGGTTCAGGACCCAGCCCTGTGACCCCTAAGGTAGAAAGTGTCATTCCACAGCCTGAGCTCAAGCTGCAGCCTCATTGCAAGAATTACTGTCAGGAGGACTTTGTCCAAAGGGGAATGAAGACACTGTGAAGGACTCTGGCTCCAGGTAAATAAGCCAAAAACTTCAGGAGACATATCCAGCAGCTTAGGCACTGCACTGCTAGAGACTGCAGCATGCTCTCCCTCCATCCAGATGCGAGGTGCTGTCCTAGCTGGTGGGTACAGAAAATTCAGAGGAAGCTTCTTTCACTGTGGAAAGACTGCTGCCAATGTGGTCAAATCATGGTACTTAAACCTCTGTCTCCCTCTCATGGCTAGACCACACATACAATTGTTTGGCTAGGTCAGGGCATTAAATGTATTTTATTATTGACCACTCTGGGATACTGTGTTAAATTCTGCTTTCTAACTATGGTGGTGCCTTGTGAAAAAGAAGCTTAAGAAAGGCTCTTGCATCTCAGGCAGAGTTAGCTACAACCTGGACCTCCATCTGAGCATCTTGTGCCTTAAAGCATTCAGCATAAAAAGGGAAAGTGATGGATTTATAATGTTAGCTGCAGTAGCCAAGTTACTGTCACACACACTTAAACAAAGCTATGTTGTCTTCACAGCTCTTTGAGCAGAAATATGAAACATGGCCAGAGTATGATCACATTTTAAGGCAAATGACATGCTAAGTAAAAAGGCAACGAGCTATGAATCAGAACATCTAAAATTCTTGCAAGAAGCAAGATCTTTTACAGCATGTCGTGGGTTCTTCTCTTACCTTTTAGAAGTGGGGGCATATCTGGAACAAGAGTTTCCATCCCAGGCACAGTATGGATCTCTGGCAAGGCAGCAGTCTGCACAAGCCTTCCCATACGTGTGACATCTGTGCAGTGAGAGCTGAACCAATCCATCCCTGGAACCAATGTACAATTGTTGCTGCAAATCAGGCAAAGCAAATTAATTAGGAGTGTTCTCCAAGTAGCCTGTGTAAAAAAGTTCCCTTCCTCAGTGCCACAGTTGCAGACTTTTAACCTTATCCCAGATTTTATAAAAGAAGGGAAAACTGCTCCTTTAGCACAAAATGTTTCTCAGGGCTCAGTGTGAACTGGCCAATGCCCATCCATCCCTGACAACACAGCAGAGTGGAAAGGGGACTGCAGTCCTGGAGAGACACCAGCACGCAACACCCTCACACCTTTAGATTTTTGCTGTAGTAAAAAAATCAGAAGCAAAACACAGAAAAAATGGTTTAATAACTCATTTAAAAACAAGGGGCTGGATAGCCATGATGTCAACAATCTGGGAACCAGGGGTGACCTTGTGTGAATCAAACTTCATCTTCTGTTTCTGATCCCGAGGTAGGACGGGGATGTTACTCCCCTCTCCTCAGGGGGTGAGTGCATTGCCTATTGAGCCAAGGGTGGTCCAAGGCGGAGCTGGCTCATGCAGAGCTCCCATCTGGCCTGCCACCCTTTTCCACGGGAGATGGGCCCCAGCTGTGCCGTGCGTGCCTGAAAGGCAAAACACCTCGTCCCGTGCGAGGGAGCCGTGCGGTGCCAGAGCTGCTCTGGCCACTTCTGCAGGGCAGGGAGGGCTGTCTGTGTGTCACACCGCCTCCTGAACCTGCACAGAGCCCTCACACGGCTTGGAGCTGCCATAAAACCCTTTCCCATCAGGAGATGCCGTGCTGGGATTGGCCCCTGCCTTGCCAGGGTTGGACCACCCAGATTCAGGCTGCAGCTTTAGAGGAGAGGGACTGGTTGAGTGCACACAACTTTTAGCATAGTGAGGCCCTGATCTCTCCTGACTACTAATAAAAATAAAAACAATACTAGTAATAATAATTTATTACTAGATTGTAAAGAGACAAGTATTTCTGGAGGCCAGAAAAAGAATGTGCATCGGCTTCACTTACAAATCCCACCACCATATGACTAAAGGTTTGTTTCCCTGAATAATTACCAGCCTGGGTACACAAATTACTGTTTGTAAGCAAACAAGAATTAGGCAGGCAAACAATTTCAAACATATCTCCTTCCTTCCAGTTACATTTGAAGAGACATCCATGGAAAGCTTGGCCAGTAAGCGACAGGCGTCACCTGAAAATAAGTGTTCAGTGTACCAGATATCCCCCGGTAATTACACAAGTTTGTGATTACCTGCTTCTGAGAAATCTCCATGGTTGAGATAAATGAAGGATGCTGAAAAATAAATTAGTGAGGTGTATTAGTTTACAAATTCCCTATTCTTAGTGAAAAAGAGAGCAGAACTTAACAAAAAATAAGCAAATTACATTATAGGTTCATATCCTTGCTTTAAACAAATATGAAAAAAAAAACAAACAAAACAACAGAAAATAATGAAATTCATGCTTCCAAAGAGAACTCCTAAAAATTTCCCCAGCTGGGAGGAGGGATCTAGCTTTAATTGTAAGAGTTTGCTATCTACCCCATCCTGGGCAACAAGCCTTCACATGAACTTTAGTTCATATTAAATACTATTTGAAAGGCTTATGTGCCATTTAAGGGATACACAGGCAGATCCCCTGCACCAGGATGTATTTCAAGGCTATGAGAGACAGTAAAATTTTTGCTCATGACTGATGTAAGAACAGCACAAAGCTCAGGGTATTATCTATGACCAACAGATGATTAATCTAAGCCTATTGTTTAATATTAATGCAGTTTTAGGAAATAAGGCATGTTTTTTCAGCCATTTACCCCCTTCAATTTTCTGGATTCAAAAACATAGAAGTAGCAGTTATAAATGTTACCAATAAAATGTGAAGGAATGTCTGCTGAGTAGGAAAAAAATGACCTCTTTTTTGTTTTAAATATGATATGGCACATTTTCCCTTGACGTTATGTTTTAAGAATGCAGCAAATTGGTGCACACACTGGAACTGCTCATTATTTGGCAGGCCACTGAGTAATCTTGGTATTTTCTGAGTGATATTTTTAATTGGTGTCCAAGACAGTGGGAAGAAGACATAGAGATCCTTTAAATCAAAGTTGCATCATACACATGACACATCAAAAAGCATATGGAGAAATGAACTCTTTGAAATAATTGTTAATGATCCTGTCCTTACACTTGGAAAAGCCTCTAAGTCCAAATTAATTTATTCAGTATGGGCAACAAATTTGGGCTGTAGAGCACGTAGGAGAGAGGATGTGTGAGAAAGCAATCAAAATGCCATGGATGCAGATGAACTTTGATGGAAAAGCAAAGTGAAAACTAAAGAAGAGCTATGCAGCATGAGAAGAAAGCGAGAATTTAAAGAACTAAGAACCTAATAAATGGAAAAGAAAATCAGTAGGGAAGACAAAGGTCTCTATTTTTCTGCTGTAAAAGCATGTTGATGTCAGATCCCTCACCAGCACTGAAGTGAATCAGAAATTGTGCCTGTGCACCAAAAAGAACGCTTGGCTTTTTACAAGCTGTATTTATTAAGAAGTCATTGGCGTTAGCAGGGTTCCAGTTACAGAATAACAAAATCAAAATGGTCAAAAATACTGAGTCAACCTTCACCAATAAGTTAAAGCACACTGATAATCAGGACTAACTTTGTTTTATTTTCCTTAAATTTTCAGTTCCCAAGGTTGCTGTTTTAAAGCATTTCTCTGCATCCATGGAATTTTGTTTGTTTGTTTTTAAAAAAATATAATTGTACATAGAATACTCTCAATGCCAACTGGGCCATAAAAAAATTAACATTAAAATACAATACTACTATTTTAACAAATATAAATAATAAAAAATGTGGGCTAATAATAAGATTTCAAACTAGAACAAAGGAGGATGAATGAGACTTTCTATGAGTTTGAAAAATCACGGTCTGTTTGGTTTTGGACATTTTTCAATTCACTTGCCCAAAGAATATCAAGGCATTTAAAAATTTACATTTACATAGTGTCCCTCTGGAAACTTGAACTAGGTCCAGTAAACAAACAACTAGACAGACAAAGCCAGCTTGAGCCATGAAGTCCCCTGAATAATATTTAATTGATGTTGTGGCTATTAATGCTTACCTTGAATATCTGCAGCTCTTCCAGGACCACTTCCTCCTTAGTCCACTTCTCCTTTGTGATACTCACAACTTTCAGGACTGTGCCTATGTCTGAAACAAATGTTCATCATGTAAAACCCACAGTTCAGTTTCAGTATGTATGGGCCATTCCACCTCACGCCCTGCAGATAAAGCCAATCCATCAAGGATGCAGCTTTCCAACAGCATCGCTCCCTACTGCATCTGCTGCTGCCTGCAGAGCTCTCTCCATACCCACATTTAGGGTTTTACTGGATGGCTGAGCCAACAGAGCTGGAGGCTGCTCCTGGCAGGGATGGTCCAACTCTCCTGCTACACAAACACACAGAGACAAGCACATCCGTGCTGCCAGCCAGAAGTTTCTGCACATTTCCCTGAGCCAGGAATGGGGCCCACCTGACTCCAAAGAGAGCCAACTCAAGGGACTAAACTGGCAGAAAATTGTTTCCTCTTTTTTATAGAATTAATTTGCTTCCAGTATAGCCCCTTAATCAGAAGCAAGTCTAATTTTAATGTGGGGAGTGAAGCAATGAACCTTTTTTTCATTCACCTTTTCATTTAAGGAATTTTTTGAACAAAATCTTCACTCAGCATCTCAATCTTAATTTAATCATTATACAAATTACTTCTTTGGAGTCATCTAGAAATTTTTTTCAAGTTAAATCTGTTCATCAATTTTAATCTGAATTCCTACTTGGTGAAAAAAACTAGCTGCTCATCTCATGTCAGACCATTACACATTAGTGAACCTTGAAAGTCCTTAAAAAGAACTCAAAAATTGCTCAGGAAAATAGTGGCTGGGTGCTGGGATGTGGAAATGACACAGTGTAGCTTAGTCCTAAGCTCTATGCATAGTATTGAAATGATGAAAAATAAAATATTATAAAGGAAAAATTGAGATTTTCATTCTTGTTTTCTCAAACTACTGAAGATCATATTAGCAATCAAAGCCAAAATTATTACACTTTGCCTTACATATTAGAGCTTTTTGGAGACTTTGTTTGACATAATTGCCAAAGCCTGCATATGTACAAGTTGGTTTTGTACATTCAAACATGTAATAAGCTACTGATTCTCTGCTGCTCAAAATCTCATGGGTTGTTACACCCATATTCAGTCTCCCTACATAACTAAAATTTTATCTTTGAGTTCATTTTTTTTCCTTACAATGAGTTTAGAGGATCAAATACAACAAAACCATGCACTTAAGGAAAACAAAACTCACTTTTAAGGCACTGAAGAAAAATAAATATCTGCATATTATGGAGTGCCATCTAGTGACTGCATGATACTTGCTGGCCTTGACACCTCTAAACCCAACTATTTACACTTGAAGAGTTTGTCTTAGTGCCAGGCAGGAACAGTTAAGCTTGGAGCATTCGAGTTGCTGGTCTCCCAATACATGAAAACTTCAAAAGGAAGGACAGCAAACATCTGAAAGTAAAATAGTATATAAATATAAATAGTATTTTGTACATTTTTACAGGTGAACTCATATTTTCAGATAGCTAAATTTCAAATTACTTTTTCTCACCATTATCAGAAGATAAGCAAGTTGTAGTGAGCACTCCCAAATCCCAGGCAGTGTACAGCTTGGGAATGGGTTCCCTTTCCTGTTTGGTTGACTGCATTAAATATTGCTTTCAGAAAGCAACAACGATTCTCCATCTTCATGGCTAAAGCTCATTCCCAGCATTCTCGGTCAGCAGAAGAGAAAACAGCACTTTAATGACCTTTTTTTATGAAAATGTGCTTTTTTTCTCTGAAACCACTGTACTAACTTGAGATCACAGAGGGTCTCACATTGTCTTTTTTTGGAAGACAAGAGTTTTGAAAAGGATTTTGCTGAAAACAAATGGTCCAAAAGAGAGGTTATCTCTGAACTTGTGTGTGTGATAACACAGATAGAAAACTCTTGAAGGCTAAGACAACCCACACTTTATAAGAGACAAGGCTCCGTGACAATTCATTCCTTTCCCCAGTTTACATCAGAATATCCATACCTATCAAACTGTGCTATATGGCACAACATTTGCTCACAGGCCAGATAAAATGATGTGCAACCCAACAGCACTGGGGCAGGATTCAAACTGAAATCTTAAATTTCCCTGCAGCTAATGGCAGTAGCTCACCCACCACACTTGGACAGACCTTCTAAGCTCCATGTACCTTGGTTTCACCTTCTCTGACATGGGGACAATGGCAATGACCTCTTTACTAAAGCACTCAGACCTACCAGTGAGAAGTGCTTTATAAGACCTATACAGAAGGAAACTGAGAGAATGTCAAATTATGGAATAAGAATGAAAAATTCCAGTGAAGTAATGTGGTAGATTCAGAAATGTTATGAATAGGTATATTAATATTCCTTAGTATACCTTGCTGTCGGGTGATTCATCCAGTGATTCTAAATGTAATTACTATGGTAAAACTAGACTTTTTCCTTAAGGCATTTATCTATTATAAAAATGTAAATAGATACATAATTATCCATAGAAAAAACTGCAAAGCAGTTTTTTTTTCCTGACAGAGTAGCTTAACCTCTCTCTGTTCAATCCTGCTTGTCAGGTTTTGAGCTATCATGTTGCTAATTTATATCTTTAGAATTAATTGAGTGGAATTGTTGCCTTAGGCTCAATTTGAAATCCTTAACTGTTCAGTGTCGCATGAGACACAAGGCTGAAGCACCGTGTCACTACAGATAATAAGAAGTACTCCTTGAAGCTATTAAGGTTGTGGTTTTTTTTTTTTTTTTAATTCTTTTAGTAGTTTTACTGATGTGCTTCCAGCAGGAGTTGGAACCAGACTACCATGTAATGTAAAGACAGGTACTGAATAGTATTTGGAGGGTAAGAAAGTCCAGGTACTCTGATCCTTAACTGCTTTATCACCCAGGCACCAGGAAGCATTAAAATCCCAACAGTAGCAATATCCTGAGTTGACAAATTAATTTAATTTGGCACTCGCAGGAAGACCTAGAACAGAATCAGGAGCACGTACACGCTTCCTGAAGCTGCATGCATGCCTGCATGTCATTCAACATGCTTATTCTGGTTTATTCAGGACCTACGGGACTAAACGTGTCCTCAAAGGATATGGATTGTGCAGAATGGTGGTGGAAGTCCTGTCTCATACCTGTTCCCAGGAAAATGACATCATACTGCCCATCCTCTGCCATGACGTGGTCCACCACAAGCTGGGTGAGGCGATAGTCCACGTTGGTGAGCGTGAACACCGGCGCTCCCGTCACCGGGTACACGGACTTGTGCATCAGCGGGTGGCGCCGAATGAAGCTGATGACTTCATCAGGAAAGTCTCTGGTAGACTTGATGAGTGGATCGTAGGTTTTGCTCGGACACTGAACAAAAGAAAGAGAGGGTGAGATGAGAGGAAATTATAGGAAAGAAGCGCAAGTAGAAAACATGTTTTCCACAAGAACAGTTGTAAAGATGGTAATAAATCAGATTTCTCAGCGATTATTGTCATCCCAAAGCAACAACTGGTCACCAACACTTCATTTTTTGAAAGAATTGTTTTAAAACCAGAGAAATTCTCATGATGGGCTCAGCACGGCTGCAGCGAACTTCACCTCCTCACTGCCTGTCCCACTCACAGGCAAAATATCACAGTGGGTATTTTACAAAGACAGGGAGACTGGAGGGAAGCAGACCTGTCATGCTCAGCAGCTCTCACTTCTGGGCAGGGTGAAATCTGCTGCAGGCTGCTGGAGCAGCGCAGGTACAGAGCACGGGCTGCCAACAGCAAGCCTGGGCTGCCCTCCCATGGCTGCTGCAGGAGGAGCTCACGGTTTTCTGCTTTTTAGTATTTCTGCTCCTCTTTCCGAGGCTGCTTCTGCCTGTATATGGCCTGAAATCAACTCGTTTTCAGTGAACTGTACCTCCTGCACGTCATGTTTATTTGTTTCTAAAAAAAAATAAAATAAAATAAAAAAAAAAGGTGTGTTCTCCAGATGCCAGATGATCCCTGTGGCTCACTGTTTCTCAAAACTGACTTCCTTACTTATCCACAGAGCTGACACTCTTGACCAGGCCTACGCCTCAGCTGCTGCAGAATCCTTTTTTCTAACTTTGAACAGCACAGTCTCATCCTCTTCTGGTTCAGACAACTGCTACAGCATTTGGTCCTTCAGACATTTTCCCATGCTGGGGTTCATTCTCACCTCTATTAGATCCATACCGGCAAAATGACCACGCCAGCTATTTGCATCTCTTCTCTATCCTTTCTTTTACAATTAGTCTCTAATCCAAGCATGAGAAAAGCTCTGTTTTGAATATGAAGGCATCTAGATGTGCTATTGGGGCACTAGAAATCCTGGGTAAGAATAAGATGAAGTGGACACATTATTCCAGTTGGTGACACCCTTTCAAATATAAACCGCTGACTGCATCTTTTTTAACTCTTTTTAATGGAGCAATCCCTGTGTTTCCTGACAGGTGGAGCCCTAACACAGTCTGTGAAGAGAGAAATGTGCTCAAGCAATGCCTTCCTAGTCTATCAAGAGAAAGTTAAGATTTGCAGTGAAGTTGCTCTACAGTCCTCCTTGATAGCAATTTTTGACAGAGAAGACTCTAGTTCACATTCCAAACTATCCAGTTTGACATGTGCTGAATCTATGGTGCCAGTTAAGGGCTTATGGTTAGGATTCGTTCCACTATGTAAGGCAGAGCAGCAACTAAAAACAAATTTCTGACTGAGGAAAATCTACTCAAAAGTATCTGAGACTATCTGTATATTCAGAAACAAAACTGGCCAGTGAAGCACAGACCAGCTGATGTTCTACATCCACATCTGTGGCCACATCTGAAATGGCTGTTGGGGTCACCTTGGACCCCAAAGAGTGCCACCGCACTGCCACAGGGAGGGTGCCACTTGGCTCAGTGCCTATTGCAAAGCCCACCCTATTAAACAACAGACTATGGGTCTGCACTTGAACCTGACCTCTGGTTTTAGTTAACAGAGTTGTAGCCCAAGTAATTTAAGAGTCTGCAACCTACTTCCATTCTTTTCTTGGACTGAATTTTATGGCTATCTAGAGACTTCGTGCAAGTGTCCACTTGCTTAGTGTTATTTCAAACTGTGAGAGTTAAACTTTTGCATCCCCATCTCCACAAAGGAGCTGAAATAGTTTATTGAAAAGCATCTTAGGCTTCTGTATCACCCAACAGATTTTGACAATTTCCCCACGAACAGTAAACCGGTGCCAATCTGAATTAAGATAAATTCCATCACACAGTCATTTTTGTTTCACTGTACAATTCCATTTATGGCTGTGAAAGAAAAGAGAAAAAAAGAACAAAAGTATTGTGTTATCCTGTGATAACCATTCCAAAGACATTCCTTGAAGATACAGGAAGAAGAAAAGGAAAGTCATATAGAAAATCCAGTTCCACTGGAAACAAATATTGCAGTGAGCCATCCCTAGGGAGTTTGTGCTAGCAGGCCTGTAAGAACTTCACCCTCTGGCTTGCTGGGTATAATCTCCCACATTCTGTTTTCTGCTGTGCTTTTACAAATTAAAGTCTTTGCAAGGTTACAGTCCTTGAGGTGGGCTGTAGTCGGCTTGGATTTTGAAGATAACAATATCAGCTGAACAATTTCACAAAGAAATATGAGTCTGGGACAAAAAATAGAATTTAGAATAAAAGAGAGATGTTTACCTTTAGAGGTTTTGAACAGAAGTTGGTTGGAATAGAGAGAAACATATGAGAACTTTAATTGTCTTTGGATCAAAATTTTGCATTAATTTATTCTGTACAGGATGAGAAACAAATTCACTTCTTTGACTTTCCAACCATGTAAAAACTCTCTGCCCCCTCACAGTGAACTAGAAGTTGATTTCCCTCTGGATGTCCCTTTTCTGTAGTTCATGTTCTCAGTCACTACTCCAAGTTACCATCTGCATCTTATGGAAATCTGCTGACTGCTCACCTATTAACTCAATCCCAGAACCCCATTTCTATGTGAAAAACGGGAGTAGCCCCCTTGGTCTTAAAGATATCCTAGATTTTTGCCAAAAATGCATCAAAGAGGAAGATGAGAGCAATGACATCACTTACTAAAAACCACTAGGGATAAAATGTCTGACAATATGGAACTATAGAGCTGCTACAGCAATCCCAAAGGCCCAAACCCTACCATGCACGACACAGGGAAATCTTTTGCCAGCTTGTGCAGTTAATTTAGTAGAAACAAGGACTAAGGGTCTGATCCAGAGACCTGCTTGAGTCAACAGGGCCTTTTCCAAATATTTCAGTGGGCTTTGGATCCTATCCCATTACAGCATCAGGAACAGCTGGGCAGGTGTGACCCTGTTATGCTTGGCCAAGGGAGTTATTTCCAGAGACATCACTCACTGTGGCTTGACTGATGGAACAGGGGAATGAGAAAGTCATTTTGGCCACCCTTTGGCAAAGTTCTCAGGCAGTTCTTTAAAGCTGTGTCCACCCATCACTGCAGAACAATTCCTGTAGGCTTGTGCTTCCTTTCCTAGCAATCAATAGGATGTAGGATGGTCAAGTGGGTGAGTGAAACCACCTTTCATCTCTGAAAATGTGAGTTCACATCCTGTTGCAGGTCTAATGACAGCAATACCAGCGCTCTCTTCCCAGTTCATAGTTCATTTATTCACATCATCAGCACCAGATGCTGTCTCTGATATCTGACATCTCCCACTGGAGACAATATGAGATTGGCTTTTATATCAAATGTCACAGGAGTAGGTTAGCAGAGTTGTTTCATGTGGCTACAAGAGAAGCTGGCTTTCATAAAAGTTCTCACAACACTATCACTGTGGTGTCTCAGCATCTTCTGCTTTTGATACAGGGTGGGATTGATCTCACCTGACCTAGATTCTTATCCTGGCTGCATGTGAACTGCACAGAGAGGGTGCCTATCTTTCTCTTTCTGACAGAGGATTCTAAACAAACAGCTGAGATTTTGTGCTTTTCTTCTAGATGGATATCAAACAAAATTAATCACCTTAAATCAGTCAAGTTAGCACCACTAAATTAGAATTTTGCAAGCAACTTATTTACCATATAATTTATCCTTCTGAAGTTGCTTAGGCCTTTGCTGCCATGAATGATAACTTGATGAAAATATAAGTGTTATGAAAATGAAAAATAAACAAAACAAAAACCCCCACCCAAACCGAACAAACAAAAGAAAAAAACCAATAGAAACAGAGTTGGAAGGTCTAAGGGCATCTCTATTCAACTGCTGTATAAACTCAGTGGTACAAAACATATAAAGAATCAATACTCACTTAAAGTTATTGAAATGCCTTCTGTGTGAGCTCAGTTTGACAATAATCACTCTGCACTAAGTCCTGATCCCAGGTGATCTACACAGATGCCGTTTATTCCCTCACCTGTTACTTGTATCCAAATGTGGTCACAAGGTGGTAAGTTAAGGCTAATCTTTCTCAAATAAAAGTAAATACACTCTCAATTAACACCACCACACATATGTAAACTTTTCTCCTTTTTTTCCTTGTCTTATTAAATTTGCAGCTTAGCAGAGTGCTGGATGTGTGGATCTCACACAATGCTGAGACATACAGTGTAACTATGTTAACATTATGTGGGAATTGTGGCCAAGATTTTCAAAAGCTGGTGCCAGAAGTTGGGCTCCTAAATAAACCTCCAATTTGCCAAAATGGATAGTGCTTCACACTGTCCAATAAACTTAGTAAGAGCTGCTGGATCTAACACCTATTAAAATTGTGACAATTATTTGGGAATCTAGCTGTAAGGTATGTAAACACATATCCTTTTCATTAATGTTGCATCTGTAGTTCAGCAGTGCTGATGTCTGCTGACAAATTTAAAAAAGAATGCTGATCCTTTGGAGCTTCCAAAGGGTTTCTATTTCAAGTGTGTTGAAAATGCCAGTTTAAAAGTGTCTTGTCACATGGATTCTTAGACCCACTTAACACTGACACTCAGGCACCCAGAGGGCAGATACTCAGAGGGGACTTGATCATATTAAGTTCAGTAGGCATCTGCTGGCTGAATTTTATAATGTCCAGCCTGGGAAATTTCATCCATTTCACAAGGAGAACTGAGAACCATGCCAGCAAGTCACTCCTGTAAGCATTTGAAGTATCCAGTATGAAGCATCAAAGAGTTAAATACTTCTTAAACCTCTCCCATATCTGAGAATTAGATGTCTTAGTCTGAGCTTCCCTCCAGGGAAGGTGTCCCTTGTCTTGGGAACTCCTTGCTCCTTCCTGCTGAAGGTGTTTTACTTTTCATAGGTTAATTCCCTCTCAGCTTAGCCAAAACTAGTAAGTGCAAAATCTTCCAGGCTCTAAGTAAATTCCCTTATCATTGATCCATCAAGCAAAAAGCAGAAAAATAGAGGAACTACCTTCAACCAGTCACTTCTGTGTTAAATGGAGACCTCCAACACACACACATTGACCTTAATTCGTAGAGTTTATGAAGAAAGGCAAAGGCTGCATCCTGAGGGGTTAAGATGCAACAATGAGGACTGATGTGAGCTGCCAAGATGCCCAAAAGTACTTTAAAAATGGGATACTTAGAGAGTTATGATTTCCTGTGGATTAATGACACCTGAGAGATGACTCTCAGGGCATAGACACTTATGTGCTATTAGAGGTTCAACCATAAGCCATTCTGAAGGTGAAACTTGGGTTCCTGAGAGGCCTAAATACTGTGTGGCTTCTTCTCTGTAGTTTGCTAAGAGCTGCACAACACATTTTGTATTTGGACATGGCTGCAAAAAGCCTTAGTGCTCCTCTACAGGATGAATGAGTTGTGCAGAAGGACTGAACACTCTGCAGGGAAACTTTCACAGTAACCCCACAACTACTCAGAGCGAGTCTGGAAGAGGGCAGGGGAGAAGGAAACAGATCAGTTTGGTAGGAGACAAACAAAGAGTGTAAATTTTAAATGGAATTGAACTCACTCTATCCCCACAACAAATAAGACACAAAAAAAAAACAACAAAAAAAATTTAAGTCCCCTTTTCTTTTTGAAGTGTTTGTATCCCACTGATTTTGCAAGATTTGTTCTGCCCTGTTCGTGTGTTTGAGTACTTTGTATTGCTTTTTCATTTAACACACCTGTGCTGATGCTAGAAAAAGCTGAGAAAACTAAGAAAGCATTAATCTGAGGTTAACTGAACTGATTGCAGCTGGGTGAGTGAACGTGACTTTGCAGGTGGCATTTTCCAATTCTCTGGTGACCTCTGCCATCAGTTAAGGTGACAGAGCTTGCAGCACCTTGAAAGGCTACTATGAACTGGAAGGTGATTCATGTTGGGGAGAACAGGTTGGTAAGTCACAGGAGGTGTAGGAGGCTTTCTGAGGAAAATAAAACCATAAAGTGAAACATTTCACTTAATTAAGCAGCCCCATTTACAGTAGGGAGATCAAAGGAAAGAGCAATTGGAGAAGCAAAGAATGCAGGCTGTCCCATAAAAGATAGGTGAAAGAGGAAGATAAGTCAAAAAATAACAAGGGAAACCTGTGCAACCCTCAATGTTTTATGAACAAGCTTATTAAAGCAGCAGAACTAACCAGAAGGGAGGAGATGGGAGGCAGACAGTATCCCCTCGTGGAAAAGCCAAGTCCCAATGGGATGGACACCCCAGCTTGATCAGCCTGTGCACTGGATTTGCAGAACAAATAAAGGAAGGGGTTTCACTGAAGAAAGGGAGAAAAAGCAATAGAGAGAGGAGAAGATGTAAAAAGGATAAAGTTGAGTCAGGGGAGTTTTATGTTGGATATCAGAAAAAGGTTCTTCATCCGGAGGGTGGCTGGGCACTAGATCAGTCTCCACAGGGAAGTGGTCACAGCACAAACCCTGTCTGAGTTCAAGCAGCTTTTTGCAGTGCTCTCAGGCACATGGTGGGACTCTTGGGGTGTCCTACACAGGGCCAGGAATTGGACTCAATGATCCTGATGGATTCCTTCTAACTCAGTCAAATCCATGATTCCATGATTCTATGATTACAGGAAAATCTGAAGGCTTGTAAGAGAACTTATTTAAAAAATAGAAAACACAAAAAATTCAAGAGCTCAGGACAGTACTCAGATGGAGTAAAAAGAGGTGAGACATTAAACTCTTCAAATGGACAGGAGTAATGTGCTGGGCTGTTTCTTCTTGTAGCTAAGTGACCCAGACTGTCAGAGTCTTACTTTGCTTATTCAGAGCTTTGTTTTGATCTTTTGACAAATCAGATCAGTAAGATATCTGGACCCATCAAAAACATTTGCTGTTGCCTTGGATAGCATTTAACAGTCCTGTGTTCTGCAGTAGATCAGTGTTAAGTGTTAATCTGCACCTTTAAACACTGACATTCCTCTAAAACTCTGACCTTAATGACATTTACTCACCATCGATGAAATGAGGATGACTCACTCTGAGGTGTATTCCATCAGCATTTCCAAATGGGTATTTCAAGTGATACTGCAATGGTTACAGCTAAATAAACTCGAAAAGTTTCTTCCTCCTAATTCACTGAAATCCTTGTTCAAATGCCTTCTGTGATTACTGGGAGGATGAAAACTCTGCTTCAGAATGCAGAACACTTTAAAGAAAGTCCTCCATGGTTTCTTTATTAATGGATAATTTCCTGAGTGAAACCCTAAGAGACTGGAAGAAAACTGGATTTGTTATCTGGGGACAGCTGCAGATATGCAAGTCCAATTTTTAAACAGCTAAAGCAGAGTGAGCAAAAGCTCCCTTGGTTTTCAACTTGCCCTTTGTGTCGGGGCTGCATGCTTCATGGCTTTTTTCCTGTCTCTTTTTATTTTCAGTTTCCAAATGGCAATAGATTTGAAGCCTGGCCTCTGTTTAATTCCCATTATTTCCACTTGCACTTTAATACTGCTGAGAGAAGTTAGAGTAAAGAGCTGTATGTTTTGCAGTGTCAGTGGTGTGGAGTGTGCCAGATGTCCCCTGCCACCATGTCCAGCGGTTTTCCAGTGACAGCAGAGGGCAGACAAACCCTGCCACAACTCTGGGACACGGACAGGCAGGGGCTCCTGCTGCCTGCTCCCCACTCAACATTGTAAAGGCATGATATCATAGTCGTGTTGGGAGTTTATCTCAGACACAAACTGCCATAGGAAGCATTTTGTCAAAATTTCAATATCGAAGTACTCACAGTCTCTATAGTGAGTTGCTTTATTTACTTAGGAGATAAAGGCAGCAGAGCAGAAAGTTAAATTAGGGTAAGCAGTCTCCTGCTTCTGTATAAATGCTGAAAGGAAGTCAATGTCTCTCTCAAAGCCAACCACTAAAAGAAATGCATTTCCTGGAACAGCCATTTTTAGACTTTGCCAGTAACTTAAAATATAGGATCTATAGAATCAGAACAGTGTTGGCTATGCCAACTGTAGGCAACGTTTACAAGGAGCTTAAGTTTCAAAAATGTTCTAGTAACTTTTTATAAAGAGTAGATTATCCCTCTCTGCTTTGTTCTGAGCATTCCTGAACCACCTCATAGCTGGTAAGAAAAGAAGAAGTTAATCTTTAGGAAAGAGCATTTCAGCATTCACACTGCAGTGCTCTTCAAGGTTCATGCTGCTTCCTTTCCTTGCCTTTTAGCACTGTACTGCTTTTCCAGATCCTACCCTAAATCTGTTCTTAGCCAGGTTTGGCACAGCCCATCACAAGACAAATGCAAGGCATGAATCTACTTATTTGGATACCCAACATTAAACTACTGAGCCAGAAGTATTTTGCAGTCCAGCTCACTAAGACAGAAGATAAAAAGCTATGCAGCAATACATTTACCTTATCTATATGGCAAACATTATAGATACCGTTGTTCTGAGAGCTTTCTTCAGTAAATCCACTTCCCTTCTCAGTTCTTGGTCAGACGAACTCCTACAGAAATCCACTGACTATGGAGGTTTGGAGGATTTTTATGATACTGTTTTCTCACAGCCATTATCAGGTGCATAAAGGAAGTAGTTGGAGAGCTAAGGCTTGGCTTATGCAAAATATTTATCTTTAAGATTTCCAACTTTTACAATACTTGCAACCACGGATATTCAAATCAGTGATAAAGATCAGCACAGACATGCTTCAGCATGACATGTTTCCTTCCTTGCAGATCTCAGCTCAGCCATGTGATGGCTAATACACTCAAAAATGCAATGAGCTTATGATCCATCTATCTGTGCAGAGTGTTCATCCTTATGGGGCACTCTGAGTTTTTCAAGAGAGTTATTTTAATCTCTTTAGATGCCATGGGACCAGCTATTGTTCTCGTTGGCACCATTTTTGTACTTAAATTAATCTGAACTTCTTAACCAGTCATGGAATTGCACACAATTTAAAAAAAAAAATTTAAATTGAATGTAATCTTCTTTTCTGGGGACATTATATATTCTGCATGACACAGAGACGTGTAAGCCTGCAATGCCTAATTTGTCCAAATAAGCTGTGATTTGCTCCATCAGGGCAGATCCTGGGCAGGCCAAATCAGTCTGAGCTATCTTGCTCTTTAGAGAGAGAACTGTCTCTGAGGCTCATCTGCAGCTGAGAGAAGGGAAACAGCAGTCAGGGCCTGACCTGCCAAGCCCTGGGACCACAATGTGCAACAAACAGCAGGAGCTTGCACCATGCAAATGAGTGCAGTGGAAGGATGAAGAAGAAAACACAGAGACACAAGGAAATGTGTGAGAAGATGAACTAAATTAACTAGATAAAGTGGCTTGAGGCAAAGGTTACACCAGTGCTGATATCAGAGAAATAGAGCAGAAGAAGCCAGATGGCTGCTAGACCAGGTCCAACACTGACAGCTCACTGCTGGGCTGGCTGCCTCATACTAGTTCAGTAAATACCTGACCAAGAGATTGTAAAGCTATTCCAGGTAAAATTCTTCCTCTTTCATATTCTACATACAAAGAGTTGCTCAAAGTTGTGATGTTCTTAACGTTCATGTATTTTTTGAAAGTAACATTTCTTTCCTCACCTGTAATGTCGGTCTGTGGTTTTCCAAATTTAATACCATGACAGAAGAGGGAAAAGAAAACTTCAATAACTTTTTCAAAGTTTTTCTCCTTGTTTTGGCCTGTTACAGATGAAATCTAAGAAATTGGTGTTGAAAGTATTTCCACATACCAAACCTCTCTTTTCCTCCTGTTACTTGTTTTTTGTTCAAAATCTCCAGTGATAAACACACACAACAGAATCAATGGAAGTACCTCAATGTTTTTAAAAGACACGAAGATAACAGAAATACAAGACTTCAGATAAAATACCTCCTGATAACTTAATACTCCATAAAGAAATGCCTTTGGCTTTTCATGAAGTATTGATGCCTTAGAGGTGATCCCAACAGACAGAAATATAGCTGCACAGTGGGAGACCACAATATGAGAGACAATCAGGAAACGGCCTGGACACAATGTTATCTCAGAGACATGGAAAAATGTATATTTATATACCTACAGGGTAGGTACAAGTCTGAGCTGTCAACAAAAGAGAAAGAGTCGAGAGGATAATTTGAAACATCCTGAGTGGAAAATATAAATTACCAACCCGGGGAGGGGTGTGAAGCATGACTGCTTTTGAGTAAAAACAGAGGTGTGTAATTAAGGAGACACTTACTGTGCCAGGCCTGGGGTAGGGGATGCGACCTTCGTACTGCACCCAGCGGTGATCCGCGCTCTCCTTGTGAGCGTAGGGGCCGTTGAACACCGCCCTGATCTCTGCCATGCTGTACACACACACTGCAGAGCCCTTGAACACCGAGCTGCGAGAGAAGAGGCATTGGTGTGCACGCTGCAGACACCTCCTGGGTGCCTCAGCCAGGGAATTAACTAATTGCACAGAGCCTGGGGGGTTTGCATCAATCCTACACCTGGTGGTTGATCTAAGTGGTGTGTTGCCTTGCTCTTTGCAGCTGAAAATAACTATCCCATGGTAGCTAGTTTTCAAGGTTATTGTTCTGTAAACATAGCCATGTTATTGTAGAACTATCTTATCATATGCATTCCTTTCTCATGGACACAGACCCTTGATGGACATTCCCTTTGACCACTGTAGTTGAAGGAGGAAGAACTGATTTCCTCCAATGAATAGTGATTTCTAAAAGGGTATATAAGAATTAAAAGAAGGTGGGTCTTGCCCCCCTTCCTTCCTTCCTTCCTTTGAACCTGAACAGCTGTCTCTGGCTCTTCTTTCTGCGCCGTCAGCATCCAGCAGCGTCAATGGTGCTGAACAACGTGTGCAGGTCTGACAACTACAGATATTTAACGTCACTGCTGTTGCAGTTTAAAGCTTTGCTGGGTTGAAACCTGGATTAGCCATTGGGATCACCTGATAGACTGTCACTTTTTCTAGCAGCCGACAGTTTCCAGCTATTATTTACTACTTATTTGATTAGAATTTTATCCAAATGAAGGACATTTCTTTACACTGTGTTCACATCTGGAAACCTGTACATTAGTGATATAGGTGAGGTCCCTGAGAACTACAAGTTGCATTGGAAAGACAAAAAAAAAAAAGATATAAAAAGAAACATTTATTTATATTTCTATTATATTCCTTTATAAAATGTATTTTCTTTTAAAAAAACCAGAACACTTCAGTTTTCCAAAGAACACCATGCCAGGTTGTTGAGTGGAATGTACTTTAGTTATTTCATAAGCCATTTCACTCATTGTGCAATATTTACTTCAATTTTCAATATTTTCTGTGGATATATATTCTAGCGAGCTACTGTGGTGACTGCTTCTGAATTAAGGAGTGTCTTGGCAATTCTTCATTGTACTCATACTGGTCAGCATTTGTCTAGTCACTATTTACATTTAATTCAAATGTTCTGGATACAAAAGAAATAATTATTTCTCTTTTTTCTGACAGTTCTATAGAGAGCACCTCACCATTGCAGCTGAGGCCATTAATTAATTAGTGCATTTCCTTGAGATAAAGTTGCATTATTCTCTCATAAACTCTGGTCTATAAAATCACTGAACTATCAGTTTAGAGAGTATTTTTGATACTAAGAAACAGCAGATGTCAAGTTGTTGCTTACAGAAATGAAGCTTCACGACAACAATTTGCCTAAAATAGCAACGACTGGTTGCTCAATAAATATGGTAGAAATTTATCAATTCAACTGGATGAGGTTGGAATAATCTAGTGTGCTTTTGATTGTTACATTTTCATTACTTTTTACAATCATTCTAAAAAGTTAGGTACATGAAGGTTTAGGGACATAATTTATTATTTCCATTTCTGAAAAATATTGTCCTCAGTGTCTACAGCCCTGATATTGGAAGCATCATTCCAGCAATTTCTAACTGCTCTCAGTAATCAGGATCTAGTATTGAAGACCTGAGCATACACAGAAGTATAAAAAATCTGAGTAAGATCTTCAGCATTTTTTTCCAGAGGAAACATGATCTTAACACATACCTTGTTGTAGTGAAGACTCCATATACAAGGGGGTTTCTCTCATCTCTTGTAGAAAGTAAGAATATATCCTCTGCAATGAGAAAAATACATTTGGGTATTTGTTTTTAGTTAAACATCTACTGACTATTTCTGCATTTACCATTTATAATTTGGAGATTTGTAAAAATATAATAAGACTTTATTTTTGCTTGAATTTTAATTTCTGCCTTTTGAATTTGTGCTAATATTCTGAAATGTGTCCATTTGCAGATAGTCTGGGTTTTATACAGAATCAGTTTTTCACTTTCCAGCTTTTAGAGGGAAAGGGAAAAAAACCTCATAATTCTGATCAGATCAATTTTAGTTATAATCAGGGACTTCTGATCAGAGATACTACTGGCCCTGTTTGGGAGAGGAGTAAAATGAGAACAAGATATAGTGCTTCTACAAACCAGAGGGGAAAAATTCAACAGAAGCAGGCATTACTAATGTCAAAATAGACCATTAAAGATAAATCAACTTACGCAGCTCATCAAAGTGTGTGTCTGCTCCTTCAGGACCAGGTATGGAACACACAAGCCTGGCTTTCAGAAAAGTTGTCCACTTGTTTATTAGGCTTCTTTGGCCTCCCATATCATTCTAACAAAAATAAAATGAAAATACTGAAGTATTAAATAAATAAGAGCTTTAACATATGTCAGCACAGTATGGACTGTGCTTCTTCTGTCTGATTCCAAAGTTTGCTCTTATCACAACAACGTCAAAATCTTTTTTTTTCTGTCCCCTAAAAAAGTGTAGGACAGCCCTTTTCTAAGCAGCTTCTGTAGTCACTTTTCAACTTGGAGAGTGGGCAACTCAGATTTTCTAATTACACCCAAATCTGATTGCAAAGTTCCCTCACCAGCTTTTTAACTGGAATGCTGTGTGAAAACAGGTCTATATCACGTGATTTCCTACCCCCTGTGAGGCTAATTTTTGCAATCAGTTGTTCTTCAATAATTCTTTACAAACCAAATAATACAACAGAACATTCTGGATAGATTTCTCAAAAAAAAGAAAAACTATATTCACCAGCAGCTTACAATGTAAATACAGCACTGTTTGCTTTGTGCACATAGTACAGAAATAAATGAATCCCAGAAAAAAAGACACATTATTTTAATAATCATTGTTATGGAAATATCAGTCTATCCTCCAAAACAGAAATTATTTTCTCATTTATTTTACTATGGGTTTCCAAAACACATGCTTACCCAAATTTCCTTCAGTCACTGGAGAAAGACAAAGTCTGTAAAGGATCACTTGAAATTTGAATTATCCTTCTGAAGGGTAGGTTCTTCTACTGACTGGGATCAGTAGAAGAGTATGGGTAGTGGATTCTAGAGGACTTAAATTTTAAGAAGCTGAACTAAGAGTTTGCTCAGGTACTCCTTTCACTTAGTACATGAAAAATCTAATTAACGACATGTGTCTGTCCCCTGCTGGTCCCAAACAGCAAAGCTATTTATGTTCTGCAAAACTGTTTAGGCCCAAAAACTTTTCATCCTGAAAATGGTAAAGGCAATGACACACCAGCAGGAACCAAGAATTCAAACACTTAAGAGAAACATTATCACCAGCAGTAGGTTCTCAGGTGTAGGTTCTCTATTACCCCATGAGGCTGCCTTTTTCTTTCAAGTATAAATTCTGAAGCTTGGGGGATCTGTGCTGTAAATTTAAGGACCACAAATTTGGCCATAAATATTCAAGTCCTTCAGATTCATGACGAGAAATCACCTTTTTGTTAATTGACTTTGCAATCCTGAAGGTACAGAACCAGCCAGCAGGAAACACTGGGTGATGGAAATTACATGTCATCACCACAGACTGTATTTGGCCCTTCAGGGCTGTATCATACATATTACAGGCATTCAGCAAGATGGCTTTAAGTGCTGAAATCACTTCACAAGGAGTAACATTTCTCTGGTAACACACTCCAACTGCTTTCCCTTTTCATGTACCTGCTACTTTCAAATAGATTAGCTCACTTGGAAATGATTCTTGTTAATCTTCGCCTTCGGAACTCCTGCTCTTACAAGAATTACTGCCTCCCCTCTTGGTTTCCTGAGGTTCTGACAAGCCTGAAGCTTTGCATCTACCCAACAGATTTATTACAAACGTGTCAAAATTAGCAGGCTGAAGCCAATAGCAAAAAGAATCTCTGCATGTGTGTGTTCTGTTCAAAGGCATGGCAAATAAACTTTGTGGTGCAGTTAAAACCAAAAATTACAAAGACGAAACAAAGAATCATAAAAAACAAGGAGTGTTAAGCTTTTACTTCTTCTGGCAGTTTGGATTAGCAAAGCAAATCTCACATTGCAAGGCTCCCACTTTGATTTCTGGTGGATGCAGTGCAGCATCACAGGAGATGAGATTCTCCAACTGCCTGGCTGGGATCAGAAAACAGGAAGAAAGTGTGGAGCAAGTGATGGGACTGGAATGGAAAAAGGATCCTTGTCTAGCTCCTGCTCCTGTCACCACAGGCATTTAGCTTCTGCAAGAGATGGCAAGACATGTACTTGTGTTCTACTACCCTTAAACAGTGATCCACCACAGCATTTTCACAAATGTTTATTTTAAATGTATCAGTAATTCCATCGAGTTCCTAAAGAGCAGTGTGAACCAAATACTGTGCTCAAAGGAAGCAATCTTAGCAAGTGCTGTGTGCTCTGAAGTGTAAGATTCCACTGGATTTAAGATGCAACCATATTTGTTTCCCCTCAAGCCAGGACACGATGTCAACGGTGTTCTTTGAATTTAAGAGACATTAGGACAGACATTCTTTAGGTGTGTCTTACAAAAGTTGCCCAAAGTTTGGCCAGAAGTTGCCAAAATAACACCGTACAGTTTATAAAGGAGCAAGGGGGATTCAATGACCAGCCAGCATTCCAAGAGCTACCAAGTCTTTCTGAAGCCAGAGAGTGACAAATTTATGCTGCATAAATTGAGAGACTGAAAAGACCTTTCACTGATTTACACAGCTGCACGTATAATATGCTGACATATCCTTCAACATGCTTCTTCCTACTGCCATGGCTGAATGAAATAAAACGCACATTTTACTAGGAGGATGTTTTAGTTTGAGCTTTTGGGGCTTTGGGGGGATTTTTTTGATTAGCAGCCATACAGTATTCTTCAATGCTATATGTCACCTCTGATTAATACAATGTCTTTCCCTTCCTACTATGTGCCCAGGATTCACTGAGACTGACTGAGAAAGTGAAGGAACTGACAAAATCCATGATGATTTTATCTACATATAGAATTAATTCAGCTCAGACCAAGGAAGCCTAGAAACTATAAACAGTATAGGCATATCTTTGCTCCTGGAGTCTCAAGTAGCATTTATCTTACTAAGCTCTAGAAATGTATATTTTTTTTTTTTTAAGAAAGGGCACTGCTTCCTTCTTTATACTATTTTTTGGTGCATATTAGGTCAGTTTTTGACACATCTTGAGGATCCAGGTGCTGCAGAATGTGCAGTTGTTCTCTTTCCTTCAGACCACATTGACATGAACTCATTCACTTGCATCATATCTGCCTGCTGTGGTGTAGATTCCTTGGACCCTCACCATTCATGATTATTTGCCTCTGGGAGGCTGCACAAAGGACATGCTGGCCCACACTGTTTTTGAGACTGGGTTGCCACAGAAAGAAGACAGTCTCCTTTGTCAAAAAGATTATTTAATTGTATCAGTCTGTAATGAATCATTGATGAGCTCAAATGCTGTGAGCTGGTTGCAGAGCAGAACATAAATATAGTAAGATGTACAGGCTGGGTAGTCAGTGGGTTAGAAAAAAAATGGATGGAAGAGTGCAAATCACCAAAGCAAAGCTCAGTTAGTGCACAGGTGAACAGAAATAAGGATTGAACATGAAGTCATAGACTCCTAAGACCACTGAACTGATTTATACCAAGCAAAGGTTTGCCTCAAGCCTGTTTAAGTAATAAACTGGATGTACTGAAATGATTTTTGACAAGATGTATGGTCTGAAGAGAAAGAACTCTGAATATTTCAAGGAGATTGGACAAGAAGACAAGATAAATTTAAGTGGTGAGAGAAGGGGAAGGCAGCATCAGCAAGCCTTTCATTCCATAAATAAGGCTAATCTTGTAACAACCAACCAGGCTCGAGTATCTGAAACCTTATCCCCCAAAATATCACATCTAAGCACACTGGATTAGCAGAGTTTACTATAAACTTTGTTACTGGACAGATGAAGGCACTTAAGACTGCATATTTCATTTTGAATATAAATAAAGCTTTAATTAGCACTTGTTGCTTTGTAATCTCACAAGCTGTAACAAATACCAACACTTCTGCCTGAAATACCATCTTTTTAAAAGGAAGTAGTGCCTGTAAAATCTTGGTTACTTGTGTTTGCCTGAGTTAGAAATGCAGATAATTGCCAGCTAGAAGGGGGACTGTTCAATCTGTCACCTGTTCAGGAAATATTACCACAAAATATCACAAATATTTAAACCCAGAAATTACCTAGATAAATGGGGAAGTATTCCAACAAGACTTTAATAAATCACACATACTGTCATTTACAGAAATCCTAAAATGTCATCCCTTTTCAAGGAACTGGTTGCAAAAAACCAATTTGTTGGAGTGAGAAATCAGGTTTCCACCAAACTGTATTAAGAATTCAAATATCTAACGTCCAACTTCAATGAACCTGGGTAAGTGTATAGCTTTCTGAGATCCAGGGAAAATGCAGTTTAAATGGCACAGTGTAAATTTTGTGAAGTAATTTAATGTTGTGTCATATACCTCTCTTGGGAGATTTCCACGGGAATTTCAATTTTCTGATCTGCAATTGATGGGTAACTGAGAAAAACAGCAGGTTTTTCAAACTCTCTAGCTAAAGATAAGTTTAACATGAAAATAAAAGCCATCAGAAAAAATGCTGCTCTATGATCAAGTGATTTAGAAATTAACTTACATTAAAGACTTTCTGTCATATATATTTTCTGTTCTACTGTCTCATATACTATATAAATGTAACTTCATTAAAATGAACAAATGTTAGCCTTGGAATTCAGTAGGCAGGAAAACAGATGGCAACGAAGCTAAAGAACATCTGCATCTTTGGGGTTTTAAATCTCTTATTTGCTTGTAAGTAACAGTGACAAATTGAGCATTAGAACAAAAAGTGCAGTTATCTGAAAAATCAGTCTACATCAAAGATGTCAAACACTGTGATTCATAAAACTTTAAAGACAGTAATTATCCTGAACAGCCTCTAAAAGAAAAAAAAAAAAAAAAAAAAAAAAAAGAAAAAAAAAAAAAAAAAAAAACAACCAAAAAAATCAAAAAAAAAAAAAAAAAAAAAAAAAAAAAAAAAAAAAAAAAGAAGGAAGAAAAAAGAAAAAAGACAATGAGTGGAATTTCTAGAAGCAGGTTATTAATTACAGCCAGTGGCAAGATGTGCAGAAGACTATCCAAAGAGAATTCCTGGCCTGAACAAAAGGAAATGCTGGAGAACAGAGGGGAAAAGTGCTGAAACTGCAAAAGGCCCTGGAGCCTTTCTCTTATTGAAGCCTAGCTATGTGACAAAGCTATCAGAAACAAATGGCATCCCCTGCAGCAAAGCCTTACATTATGAAAAAAAAAAAATACCCCAACCTTCTAGCTGACTTAATAAATGGAGAAACAGACAAGAGTCTTCTTTCAACTTCTGTCTTCAGATTCACAGTTCTTTTACAACTATTTCAATTTACTTTACACATTCTGTCCCCAGTCAACTCTGTTAGGTGCCGACCTAACGTGGGAAAGTTAAATTTGCTCCTTCAGGAATTCAGCTTCAAAATGTCTTGTCCAAAGCATACTGATGTCAGATTAAAGATTCCTACCCTGATTTCAGCAGGCTACAGTTCACATCCAAAAACATCGAGCAACAAGTGAAGTGTGACTTGAGAGAGAATGAAAGAACATTTGCAATATAACCAAGAGAAAGATGGCACATGAGACTTTAGAACTTTGTCTGCTCTGCTACAGATACACTAAATAAACTTGGGAAAGTTACTTCTCCTCTGTGCCTGCAGTCCCCATGTGACAATGAGATGGTGACTCTGTCTGGTTCCTGCTCCTCCATCGGGTTTATTTTTGTTTCATTCAGAATGACAATGTACTCACACTGAGCATGTATAACTGTTTGGTTCACTGTGGCAATGCTGATTATTATTTTGGAATACATTTTGGAATGTATTTAAACATCACACCCAGAGGTCTCTACCAAATTATCCTTGGCTGGGATCCAGACTGGAAAATCTCACTACACAGCAAAGAAAAATTCTGGATTGTTACTAAACATACCATATTAAAAACGAAACGAAACAAAACAAAACAAAACAAAACAAAAAAACAACAAACAAACAAAAAAACCCAAAAAACAACAAAAAAACCCAACCAAGCAAAAAAACCAAAAACACATAAAACTCCCCCAAAAACAACAAACAAAACAAAACAACAACAACAACACAAAAAAAAAAAAAAACAAAAAAAAAAAAAAAAAAAACCCAAACAACAAATCCAGAAACTAACAGGCTCAGGTGAAGGAAATGAAAAGGAAATGAAAGCAGTAAGTTTGAATGTGGCTTGGGACAAATGAAAAAATAAAATTAAGAATTAAGCACCATTTTACCTTCAGGCCAGTCAGCAATCCTGCCAAGATCACCTCCAGCAGGTGTGCTGGTACTAAGAATATTCCCACAAACTGTTCAAAGACTGTCACAAATTAGATGTACTCTACTATACCCACCATTAGGCTGTTCATTCCAACTTCAGTGGAAATCTGAAATTAGCAAAGGCTTATGGCTGAACTAGTAAAATACGTTATGGCATTCTCAGGAAAATCTACTTAAAATTTTGAATATAAACTCCCCTGGTTTATTCCAGCATGTTTGACTTGCCTTTATATGCCTCTCAACTATATTTTCATATATACATAATATAAATTAGATGATAAAGATACCTAAAAAGGATATATATCTAGACAGAGAAAAAAACCTTCAGGTTATGGAAGGTAGCATTCTTGATCATGAAGCTACAGGTAAGTCAAGTGATTAGATAGATCATGCAATTAACGTTAAACAGGAGATCAGAATTTATCTGGTCTGAACAGACTGAGAAACTGGAGAGGTGTGAGATGCAGCACTGGGATAAACTGGTTTCTTTCTGAGCAAATAGGCTTTAATTTGCTATTTAGAATTTCACATTCTTAAATAAGAATGCCTTGAATTTCACATTCTAGGGACCCAGTAGGGCAGAGCTCCCTTTATATTCAGTGGAAAATTTGTCCTTCAGAAAGGGATTTGGGTTGAAGATGGAAGGACTCTTCCTCTAAAAATTATTCATATGCCTTTCCTGAAGAAGTGAATTCCCCATCATTGGTTTCCTCACTCGCAATATTTACACAAGTGCCTGAAGTCACCAGTGTGAGACATTGTGACCACAGCATTGACAACAAAGGCTGAGAGCTGGGAAGGGCACGACAGTAAAAAAAAAGGTAGGTTATCATCTTAGAGAGTCCTTTAGAATTTGGAATCCTGAAACAACTGCATTTACAACAATATACTCAAACAACAGCAAAACTGCAAACCATGGCACATGGTTACATGGTACATCATAGTAAATATACTGACAAAAAAAAAAAAAAGACAGGAAGATAATTTTATCATGAGGAGGTTTCAAAATCAGAAAGTCATTATTTCATTATTTGCTACTCTTAGAGATATTTGAAAATCTGAGTGAAAGCACTCAGAAGTCAGGGACTTTGGATTAGCCCTAGGAACTCCACTCTAATTAACTCTCCAGGCTTCCCCTTCTCAACCAGGGGGTTACTGACAATGTCTTTTGCAATGAGTCTCTCTGGCAACCAGGATGACTTTCAGAGTTTGCTTCAGAGGTTGTGCAGCTGCATTTCCATAATCTGGTTTTTGAAGCTCTGTCTTGACACTGCAAGTTCTTTTTCACTTTCCCTGAGGCTCAGTAAAACTCAGTCACACCTCTTTATATATAAGCATAATTTACATATTTTTGCCTCGTCTGTAAATCATGATTTCCCCTCTCAAAACACCAATAATAGTATTGAGAAACACACCCATAAGGGACAGAAATTTACAAAACTTCCTATACTTATACAACCCTTGCCAATGTGGAAAGCTGGACCAAAAGACCTGACAAAGGCTGATATTATATCTCTTCATCCATCACAGTTAGAAGCAGATACTCTACGGAACTGGCTTATCTCCAACATATCAGCCCTTAAAAATGAAATCATCACGATGAGCATCTGCTTTTCTACATAATTTGAAAACTTTCAAAGGGCACATAATATTCAAATATCCAACGTGGATGTTCAAGAGGAGTTGGCTGCTGAAAGACTCGCTGCTGCAAAGATGCTCAATGGGCAAATGAGGGCCAAGCCTGTTCAAGGGATGATTTTTTCAGAGGGTTTGAAATCATTATCATTGAGAAAACACGAAAAAAAAAACATAACCCATGGCTGGCATTGTGGCTAGGCAACATTATGGTGAAAAAGGAGGTATGTAAGCATATAACACACAGTAAGTTAAGTCTGGTCTGGAATGAGTTGCCTCCAGAACTGGAAGCAGGATAGCTGCACGAGCGTGGCTCTGAGCCCAGACTCATTAGCCCTGCTGAGAACACGTTCACATGGCTGTTTTGCTTCCGGGAACCTGGCTAGCCTGGCTGAACGGGAAAGCAGGACACTGCCAGGACAGCTCCACCGGCTTTGGAGAGAGATCAGTTATCTACAAAGTGATGCCTCACACAACACAGAAATACAAATAACGGTCCAGCTATCCCCAGTCACAGTAAAGGCATGGCTAGACTATTTCCAGGACAAGAAAAACACCTCTTAACTTTTACATACAAGCAGCCCTGCGGCAAAGTCCACCGGAGACTCCGGAGCTGGAGCTGCAGAGGAACAGCTCCCTCCTGCCATCCTGGGAATACAAACTGCTTAAAGCACCAGACAGGAGGCAAGGTCACAGCCTTGAACTCTGCTTATGTTCATGGCTTTGGAAATAAATTACACTACCCAAAGGTGGAATGCAGGGTGTGTCCAGAGCTCTCGACTGAGGAGCTCTTAAAATGATTACATTCCACTGTGCTTAGAAAGTACAGTTTAACCAAGAGGGCTGTGCCTAATTGCTGTATTCTTTTCCCCAGGTACAGCTTGGTATATATAGGAGTGGAATGGCATTCCAAAAGAAAAAGAAAAAAAAGACAAAGAGCTCACTTGTTCCCACTAGAACAAAGGCTGCTTCTGGATACTGAACACTTTGGGAAATATGGGAAAGCATCAGGGGCTGAAGTCTGATTTCTTGGCAGCTGAGGTCTCGGAAACCAGCCTCTCAGGCTGCGTGCCGTAACTTTTGCAATACGTCACCAAAACCATTAAAGAGAAGCCTGTAACACAGCAAATGCAAACCACTGTAATAATAAACAGGATTTTGATACTGCAGCAGAGAGACTACTGCTCTTGGCTAATTTCCACTCCATTCCAAGAGAATGAGTTTGTAACTATGAAAAGATGTGTTTCTATACAGATAACAAACAAACAAAAGCTCCAACAACTTTCCTCCCTCTCCAAAACCTTTCTGTGGATTCCTCTGTGTTAGGATTTTTACTTCTCACTTTATTTGAGTGGGGAGAATAGGAGAGAAAACTGAGTAGTTTCTAGGGCTATATTTTTGCATATATGAGATTGTTGAGAAATAGAATTACAATTTTGCCATCATTTAGTGGCATATATATTAAAATGTAGCTCCCTGGTTACTTGACTGTACAGGGCACAGTGCATGGATGCTGCAATTTTTTATTTTTTTTTTCCAAATCTTGCTCAGTGTGTAATGATTGTGTCCTGTCTTTACCTGATGTAAAGTGCTTCAGCACTTCAGTGGGTTTGAAGACAATATAGTTTTAAAAGCTTATGCCTGTGTTTCTAGAAATAGAAATTAGGGGGGCCACGCTCTTAAGAAGTTAAGGTTTGTATGATGATTTAATATACATATGTGTAACTTTGTATATTTTAAAAAGAAATAAACTTTGCTGGCTAATCTTCAATAGTAGTTTTGCTTTTTACTGATAGCCTTACATGAATAGAAAGAAAATAACCCCAAAGATTGCAATTTATATAAGTATTAACATACCATAAGTAGTATCAGGTATTGCAGCTAGGGCAACGATACTCTTTCTGCCTTACTCAAACCAAACACAGGAAATGCCATTTTCCATGATAAATCACACAACTGGTTCTGAAAGTGACTGTTGAAAGCACTTCCTCCCCAGTGCCACTGATATCCCTCAGTGATACAGAACAGATGAGGTAAAGCCCAGCGAGCGCTGTGCTGAGCTGCAGAGGCTGTGACAGTGCAGCACAGGCTGCAGGACACTGTGTGCAAGCTCTGATGGACAGGACAAACGACAGCTGCTTGGGCAAAGAGCTGCCAGCAAGAGTATTGCAGTCTTCTGGGTCTGAAAGTAGCTGGGAAAGGGGAATGCTTTCCAGAGAAGATTTTCCCTAAGGGAGAGGATCAGTGACAAACCATATTGTTGAACTCTTGAAAATTAGCCAAAGAATAGGCTGCATTGACTAAGCTGCTTATTAAAAGCAAAGACTATTCTAATTTCAGCATGTGTTTCTGGCGTTAATGTATGGGAGCCTTACAGCACAGTGAGGTAAAGAGCAATTGAGTTCTAGTAAAAAATTTGTGTTTCCACCAAGCAAAGTATTTCAAAAGTTGCTGAGCTCCTTCCATCCACTGCTATTCTCTGCTTAACAAGGAAAGAAGGCAGAGGATTAACTTTGTGCAGTAGAGGTCACATTAATGAGACAGTGCAAGTAGAAATTGTTATGTTATCAACTGTTGCAATCAAAGACATTGTTCCCATATCAGGGACAATTAAGCAGAGCAGATGTTTCATACCACTGCACAGATCCAGAATATCTTAGTCTGTAAACATACAAGTCTATTTGCACATTTTAATTTATATCAAATACCCACAATAGTTCTATTTTTATTATAATAATTAGCAAGATAATGTTTTTTTTATTTGCAGATAATTAAGAAAATATCCAGAAAAACAGGAGTCTGGATTATCAAAAGAATCCTGCAACCAGTGGGAAGTACTCAGTAGATAAAGAAGACAGTGCAGAACTATTAATAATAATCACCTTTCTTATCAGTTTTCATTGTTTTGCTTTGACTACTAAAAATAAAATTCATGACGTTTTTCCCATTAACGTGATTACTCTAAAAATTCATTCTCATTTGAGGTATGATTACACACAGTCATTAGGATTTCCTTACAATATATTTGCTTTTATTATATCTTATCTCCTTTTTTCTCTAGGTAAAGGATGCTGGAGATCTCTAGCCAATATATCTTAGCTTACTACACTCTCTCATGCGCCTTGGCTTGAAAATGTTGTCTATCAATTTCTCCTAATGCATTAAGTGCTTTCTCATAATCAGCAAATGCCATGTCTAGCAGCAAATCATATATGTTTGCATTTCCATTCTGCCATTAATCACACTGCTGTGAAATACCCAACCAAAGATTATCCATTTTTTCGTCTGGCTGAAAACCTACTAGAGAACTGATTTATGAATGAGTTTTTTGTTTTCTTAACACTTTAGGTCAAGGACAGAAGTGTGAAAACACTGTGGCCACTGGAAACTCAAATGGAGTTGTGAGTCTGCTGGACTGCAAGGCAGTTTTAGATTTACATATTCATACTCTTGTCCACTCTTCATTTTTTCAGTGTGTGTCCGTGGCTGAATGAGTGCTCTTCTCCTAGACATCTTACTGGAGATCACAAATGCTTTTGCTCATTTACTAATTTTCAAGTTTCTCGAGACAATAACTTTCACTGCCAACAGAGTTACATTGCTCAGAAAATGTGAGTCAGTAAAAGCTTCTGAACAAAATATCATAGAAATGTACCTACCTGTGTGACTGCTGGGGTGTTGCTGATACCAGTTCATCACATGAGAGAAACATTTGCTCAAAGCTTATGTTTGCAATGTTACTGATATAAAGCCAGCTTTAAGTCCCATTTTTCCTGACTTTTACCAATTATTCCTGAGGACCTAAGGGCAGGGTGCGAGCACTTATACTGACTGCTTCTGTTACTGTAGGAACAGCGTGTCCTGTGGGACAGGGGAGTGGATGGAAGGTGTGCCTGACACAGAAGCCTACAGACCCTTCTGCTGCTGTGGGTAGAGACCTCAGTAAAACATTAGGCTATTAAATAGCAAACTACACTGACTGCTGTCTTAACATGGAGGAACTGCTGCTTCTTCTCATTACCATCTGAGGGGGCTTCTGCCCTTGACAGAGATGCTTCTCCAAGAAGATTAAAGCTCGTGAAAAGCTAATTCTGCACGTACCACAAGGGCACAAATCTTTTGTGAGGGGCAAACCCAAGCCTAATGAAGGAGAAAGTGAAGGAGCAATCATGTAAAGGTCAGGCACCAGCCAAAGGAACTTTTTACACTGCAGCAGACCTGGGGTCTGGCTCCTCCTTGTCAACGGGTCAAGGACTGAACCTCTTCCCAAGGGAGGAAACCTCCAGTCAGATATGGGTGTAGCTCAGAAACTGTACTTTTTTAGTCTCCCTTTACTCCAACTGTTTATCAGGAATGTGCAAAAACAAATGGCTGAGCCCCTCTCTCAGTAATGCCCAGGAATGGTGTGGAGAGCTAGGCTGAAGGGATGGGTTTATATTTCCATGCATTCAGGGGGCACTTTCCAGAAAACCCAAAATACCTTGCCACTGTGTACACTTTGACACATCAATCCTCACTGAAAGTTCATGAAACAAAGCAAGACAACACAGCACTTCTGAAGGTCAATACTCAATCAATTGGACACAGGATTACAGTTTATAAGCATATTAGTCTTTTCAAAAGAGGTACACGGTCAATATAAAGTCTATTTTTGACAAGCAAATTTCAGATAGCATTAGTAACCTATGTTCAGAAAAATTGCTATGATAGCTCATTGGGTAACAAAGGGGGAAACAGACTTCTCACAGAAACAAACCAGATTTGTTTTGTTTTTTTAATTTAAATAGAATAAAACGATGGAGTCCTCACCTTACAAACTCTCCCAACTCTGGAAAGGATTGTCTTGTCAGATGTGCCACTATCTTGTGATATTTCTCGAAAAAAGAAGTAGATTTTGTCATCATCTGGGTTATAGGTATCTGGGATGGGAAAAGTTCCAATGAATTTTGCTCCTAGAAATTAAAAAAAAAAGCAGGTTAAAAATCTGAAGAAAAGCCTTAGTGCTTGCTACTAAATCTGTACATTTATTTTGCATGTTCCAGTGAAATGAAAATATCATTATATAGACATGTAGTAGCAAGTTTCTTACTAACTTCAAGTAAAAACCATCACAGACTTTCTGAAGAATTTACTCTTAGGTTGTTGATTTTGTGTATATACCTTACTACCACTTGCATAAATATGCAGCACTGCTTATCATTCTCTATTTGAAAATGGGGTAACTCTCAGTACTACACAAATCCACCTTACTGCTCTTGCCACCAATGCAAAGCTAAGTAGATCTTCTGAAATCACCTGGAAGAATTTAAATTCATTTAATTACTAATTGCAGCAGTTATGAATACAGAAATGCACTACTGTTTACTAGAGATAGCTTGCAAAGGAATAGAAGAATCCTTATTGATCTATGGGATTAAAACTTCAATATAAATGAAAACTTTTGTAAGTTAAGAGTTTCCTACATATCTGTGATAGAGCAATCTTGCTGACTGTATAGACCAAATACCAACACAATCCATGCTGGGATTCCCACAGTTAGCAGAGCAAACTCCAAAGCTGACTGGTCAGCCTTAGGGACACAGTTCCTTGTGCATGAAAACAGATTAGCTTTATCAATGTAATGGTTTGTTCGGGTTATTTAAATCTGCTTTTTGCAAGAAATGCCTTGTCTTGGCATGTTGGGTCATTATACTATTTCTGGTCTCTTCCAAAGCAAGCTGGGGTGCCTGCCTGCATCTTGTAGGCATATTTATTGGGCCAGGATGTTCTTCACTGTCTTGCCCTGCTCCCTCATCCATAGTCCCCAACCCAGCTCTATCTGCTCACTAGCTGAGCAGATATTTGTTTGTTTTCTTTTCCTTTAAGTTTTGCACTAAAATCAGAAATTAAAGTAATTCAGGGGTCCCTGACCGGAGCAGGGCAGTTAACAACACTGTCCTGCACAAGGGAACCAGACCCTTGGGGCAGTGATCTTTAAGACATTCCGCATGTGCTACAATGGACGAGCACTTCTGAGGGCACTTGGATCAATGATGTTTTTCTTTAAACAGCGGCTATACAAATACAGTGCTAAGAGACCCTTGACTCTAAAATACATTCTTTCAGCAATAAAATACCCAGTCTTTGTCCCCCATTATCAGGTAGACTGCAGCAGAAAGCAATAAGCAGGGCGGTGTAAGAATGCAGAGCAAACAGAGCACACTGTTTATATGGGGGGATACAATTATCGGCTTTCAGTGTATTTTCATGCCTTTGTCCTTTTCATAATGATTGTTACTTTATATTAGCCTTGGGGAATTTTCACCATGAACTCTATAGCACACACAGGAGAAAAAGAGAGTCCTTGATTCAGAAGTTTTCAGTCAAAGGCCTGAGACAAAGTGGGATGTGTTTAAATGTTCAATGTCCACCTTGGTGACAAAAGGGTAAATTTCTGGGTGAAAATAGCCACAGTGCTGCTCCCATTTTAAACCCTTCTGACACTAGAGAATGGTGTCAGCAGAAAAAATGAAATGATGCAGGCATCAAGATCTATAAATTTAAGTTACGATTTCAAAATGAGCTTGAGGAAAATATTCAATTACCCCTCAGGGCCTGTAAGGCTACTTTGAAGATTAGATCTCTAAGCATGAATAAATACATAAATATGCTTCCAGCATTGTTTCTTAAACATGTGGTTAACTAAATAGCCATTTCAGAGGAAACCTGTGAAATACTTCTACATCACGTTTTTGAAATTCATATCCTTTTTTTTTTAATCCACATTCACGGAACAAAACACTGAATATATGGGGGGGGGGGGGGT
>VZRZ01002779.1:0-30243 GCA_013398175.1 Climacteris rufus | reverse complement strand
CTCTGCCCAGGGGTGTCCGGGAGGGATGCTCTGCTCTCCTCTGCCCACGGGTGTCCAGGAGGGATGGATGCTCTCCTCTGCCCAGGGGTGTCCGGGAGGGATGCTCTGCTCTCCTCTGCCCACGGGTGTCCAGGAGGGATGGATGCTCTCCTCTGCCCAGGGGTGTCCAGGAGGGATGCTCTCCTCTGCCCACGGGGCTGGCCGGGGCAGGCTTGGTTCCAGTGGGCAGCTTTTCCATCTGCAGAGGGCCAGCAGCTCCACAGGCCTCGTCCCTGGGGCAGGCAGCTCCGGGGACCAGCGGTGGGAATGTCTGAGTGCCCAAGCCTGCTCCCCTCTGCTCCAGCGCCATCCTTGCGGGAGTACGAGCATGTGTGAGCCTGAGTCATGGGAAAGATTAGCTGCCTTCCTCCTTTGCTCCTTTGTGGAGCTGCTATTCAGTCATTCAGATTAAGACGTGTCTTAATTAGTCAGGATACAGATGCCCTGCAAGCAACTGGAAGGTATCCCACGCATTTTTCCCTTATAGTTTGCCTTTACCTCCCTTCCCTCAGGAAAGGGTAATTCTGTTTCCAGAAGCAGAGTAAGACTAAACTTTAAAAATATGAAGGTGCATTACAGCAAAACTTCCTTGGCCCCCTGGAAGAAAACAAGCTATACATTTTGGGCTTATCCTAAGTAAAATATGAGTCATGCCTGGAAATAATTTATTTCCAATTGTAGAATTATTCAAGAATGTACAACTTTTCCTGGAGGTCTAACGCACGCTTGGTAAACAGGATTTAGGGAAGAGGGGATTTAGATGAGATGGCAGTTTTAAACCTGAAATCAAGTAAATATTTTCTTTATACCAATATCAACTGAAAGCACAGAAGTATGTAATTGGTAACATTACACAATAAACTAGAAATATATTGGCCACCCTATGGCTTATTGCAGAAATGATTCCGTCGTTTCGAGTTGTACTCAAAATTTTCTCCAACCTTAAAAGGACTGTTTCCAAATATTAAAAGCACATAGTTTATATCTATGCCTCTTAGTGTAACACTGAATGGATTGTGTTTGTGAAGTCTTAGACAGAATTGTAGTTGTAGGTTTTTATATGGCTGGAAACAAGGTAAACCTGAAGAATATATGGGGTCTTTGGTGTTTATATAGTGTGGGGTAATTTTCACCTCACAGTCTAGCACACTAAAGCTGTTTTTCAGACCCAGACATATTAATATACTGTTCTCCCTAGAAAACTTTCACAAATACAGACGCTTTAAGTGAAAACAGAATAAATCATGAATCAATCTAAAAGAGAAAGGAAAGGCAGACACCCCTCACCCAGTCTCTAAACTAAAACACTTAAATATTTCTCAGTTTATTCTGTTTTCTTGTATTCTTTGCCTCAAACTGCTCATGAAGAAACTACAGTAACACAAAGAAATGTTTGGAACTGGATATTTAAGCTACAAGTTCTTTTGGGCTGGGAACTGAACCCTGTGATGCTCATCAAGGTGGATCCATACTAACGATAACACCAGATACTCTTCAGGGCCAAACCACAATAAATCTTTCTTTTTAGCTTCTTACTGAATCCCTTAGGAAAGCAGCTACCCAGCCACCTTTCCATGCTAAGCATCTGCAGGCCATCAGTGATAAAATTGGAAATGCAGTGGCGTGGTTAATTAGAATTAGATAACTGACTGCTGGAAGGACCCATGCTGGTCCATATCACTTATAGCCCATTCCTGGTCTGCCTTGCACAAGGGGTGTGAGGAAATGAGAGAGAGGAGATAGGAGAAATGGGACAGGAAAGATTCTGAGCACAGGAGATGAAAGTGGGACATGTCAGCAGAGTCAGATGTGAGATTCTTCTATCTGTCCAAAAGACTGCTCTGATTTGGAAAGGTAAAAATGACTTTTAAGTGGTTTTTCCTTTTTCTCTTCATCTCACAGAAGAAATCCTGGGGTTATTAAGTTACGTCTAGATAGAAATTTAAGGCAACAATACAGAAGAAGGAAGAGAAGGGGTAGGGAAAAACAATTAAGAAGCAAAAAAAGAACATTTCCTCTTGTTAGGTCTCAAAGAGTTAAGAGGCAAAATTATCCCTTTTAGAAGTTGTCTGCTGGGAAGACAATTTAACCCTGTGGTCAGCAGGCCCCGGCCTTACACTGCACCCATAATAGTTACACAGGCATCCTGAGCCAGGGCCAGTGTTGCCACATCTTTAAAGACAGTTGACAGCTAAAAGGGGGATGCTTTAATTGAGAAGGGTTAGCTTGTGAGTGAAGTTTTCCATGTTACTCTGTGTGTGGTTTGAGACTGGCTGGGTGCAAATGCAGCCAGTTTTTTAGAGGGTTTACTAGCTCAGAATGTTTTTCGACAGGCAAGAAAAAGCAGTGTTTTGCTTGGGAAGCTATTTTAGTGTGCCCTTAGTGGTTTTAAAATGATCCTCAAAGCAACAATGGGTATTTTATCCCCTCAAAAGAAGGAAAAGAATAAAAAAAAGACCTCCTAACAAAAAACAAGGAATTTCTAGTCTGTCGCTTCAACATGCTATATGAAACAGCTTTTAACAAGTGATTGGAAAAAAACAGTTTAAAAAAAAATTATTCCAACAAGACTGGATATAGAAGCATTTAAGTCATTACATTATTCCAGTTACAGGACTGTACACAGATATACAGATCAAAGAGCGAAAGTATGATTGGGTCTTATGCTCCTACTCTTCCCTTAATTAGCATTTCCACCTCTGTGACTTTTCTCAAGTGCATTTTTGTTCCACTGAGCTTTTTGAAAAAACCTACATAATCCAAAGACACCATGATACAATATCTATATTTATAGTTACTGGACATGTATTTATATAAGGAAGGAGCTATTAACTTCAGAGAGGCAGGGACAATGCAAATGACAACAGCATATGTTTGGGATCTTACCAGTAAGCCAGTAATGTTCAGAAATGTCAGTTCTGATGTAATGGTGGTCATGAGAAGGGCCCAGAGAACGTGTTAAAGCAGTGTCTTTGCCAAGGAAATCAGAGGCTGTTCCAGCATAAAGATACTCATCTGCAAATGAAAAAGAAACAGGGTTTCTACAGCTGTGGGGCAAAAAAAATTAGAACTATTTATATTTTGTTGGGCAAACAACACCTGTGTTTAATAGGTCTATGAACTAATTTAATGCTTTGAAGTATTACTGGGCCATATTTTTATGGGGTTTTGTTTCTGTGAGCTTACTTACACTTATATGAGAGTAATATTTGCCTGAGAAGTAAAATAGTCAAAGCCTAATTTTCAGATCTTTTACGCACTCTGGAGAGTAAATTCCCCAGGCTTTACTGGGCTCTTGTGGGTGTAAAGATGTGAACACCTTGTCCCCTGGACCTGGGAGCTATGGTGAGGACATGAGCATCTGTCCATTCCAGCCATCTCCTGCGTCCCAGGATTGCCATGGCCTGATGGCTTTGCTGCTCCTGGGCTGGAGCTGGAAACACAGGATGGATGCTTCCCCATGGGAACTTTCCAGCTTGGCCCATTCCCAGTGTAGGGATCCCCATCCAACTCACGAGGAGGAATTCAGGCACTATGGGAATGCCTTGCAGCTATTTAATGTGTTAATGGCTGGAATATGGCTACAGACCCAAACTGTCATCATTTTAACACACAGTGGCCTTGCTAAAATAAATGACACATTTTGCTTGAATGAGGCAGCCAGGATTTGTGTCACAAGGACACTACATCAGTAACATAGTGCCGTGAGCTTGCTGCAATTGCAGTCACTATCTGCTCTTCTGACACCTTTATGGGCAATGAAAACACTAAGAAATGACAACATTTTCTGTCTCCCTTCAGATCTCAGTACTTTCCAAAAAGAACCAAAGAAACAGTATCACTGTGAACTTTTTTTACCACACGCTGCATTTTACAATATTCTTCTTTTTCCCTGTAAAATAACAAGATAGCTTGATTGGTTGGAAGAGGTTCTTTTTTGGGCTTTTTTTTTTGTTTGTTTGTTTAATAACTTGAAAAAATAAATCCCTAGAGTTCATAAAAACAAAATTGTTTGTGTTCATAAATGATAATCCTATAAAAAGCTGTATGATACACAAAAATACCCTTCCAAAATTTCCTTCTCCAGGTTTTCTGATAGTCCAGGGTGGAAACATTTCACAAGATCTTTTAGAGAGGAGCCTTTGTTAATAGTGAATGCAGAATAAATACCATTCAACACTGATGTTTGTGCTTTCATTTGCAAAAGATGTAAATGCACTTAAAAAAATAAGATCAAGGGGAAAAAAAAATCAACAGGCCAACCCACAACCCATGATCCACAAGCACTTTATTTGTCCAAAAAAGATCTATCATCTTTCATTTTACCTCATTGTTATTGTTATTTCTGTATTATATCCGTGACAGTTGTGGAAAGCACATCTTTCAGACAGCATGTTGCCTTTGTAAAGAAACAATGGTGCATCTGAAAGGTATTTGTCATAATGAGGAATGGGCAGGGTAATTGGTGTTTGCTAACTGACAGGCACCCGGTGATCGATAAACCTGAAGGGCCAACAGAAATTCTCCATCCTTGCTCAGGCTCTGCTGACAAGGCATTTTCAGCACTTCCCTCGGGTTTTGGTATCTCTCATTCCAAGTTCCATTTCTGTCCTGAACGGTTTTGGTGAGTGGTAATTTGTAATAGAGGATGGATGATAAGCAGGTGATTTTTCAGTCAAAAAGACCAGTTTTTCAAGTTTATCTGTGGGATTTATTTGATGTGAAATGTCATGTAGTCCTCAAAGAGAGAGTACCTATTTCTACAAAGAATGAAAATTACTCAGCTGCACTTACATATATGGGTGAAAATATAGTTAGATATTACTTAGCTCATAAATGTGTAACTGATTAAAAAGTGTTCTCTGAAGGATGCAAGTAATCTTTCTTGCCATTTGGCAGATAAATAAAACTAGACAGAGAGAAGTGATATGCTCAGCAGTGGAAATTATCTCACCTGAGCTCCAGGGCAGCATCTTATCCATGAACTACACTGTTCTCCTCATTCAACTGGGAATAAGGTAAGCATCCATAGACCAAAAATACAATCTCTAGTCAGGCCTGTAACTCTTTACAGTACTCCTTGTGCATTATTGTGAAGCACTTGACACCAGGCACAGTCAAAAAACCCTGACCATTAATTTTATCTAGCCCAAAAATTATTACATAGCAAGATTCATGTCTTAGGCAGCTACAAGACAGCAGCTTCTTCGTTTCACAAGATTTAACAGAACAGTCAAAGCACCAGAGCGCTACTGAAATTAGGCAATGCTGTAACAAATCACAGAGTTATATTACTTGCTTTAAAAAAAACAAAAGTTAAAAAAAATTGAAGTTTCTGGAACCCCACTTTAAAAATAGACTTCACGGTCATTAAGCAGTACTAGGGGTCTCTGAGAAGAATAAGCACAAGCTTTAATCTATTGTTTTTAATAAAGGAAGTCCTGCCCCATCTGTAGGGTCAGAATCACAAATCATCTATCTTATTATCTGAGAATAAAGACTGAACATTAGTCATATTCTTTTTATAACATGGAGTGACCGATACTTCAAAGCACTGTCACCACTGCTCTTTAGCTGTAAATGAAAATGTCATGGTGCTTCACTCTTATCTTGTATTCATATGCTTGACGGACAAGTTAAATGAAAATTGTCCAAAGCTATGAACCAAACCATGACAAAAGTAGCTCTCATAGTGATTTGGAATCCGGAGGTCAGGCTGACATTCCTGGGCCCCAAATGTCAGACCACACAGCGCTGCGACGCACGCAGCAGGCACAGCGCGCTATCTTCTTCCTGGGCTCCCCGCCTCAGAAGTGGCTCCTCGAGTAAATAGAAACCTCAGAAACGTATTTATGGAAATAGTGCATGTCAGCAGACTTCAAAGGGCAGAACATATTGATAATTGCAGAAGGAAGCCCACAAAGGCTTCAAACACTCTCTGTCCGTGTGGGTTTTTTTGTTGTCCTCTTAAAGGAGCAATGACTGGGTGAGGGTGAAACCTCCTTCCTGCCCAGCTGACAGAGGCTTCACAGCCGTTCTGACGCCTCTGGTGTCTGCAGCCTGAAGGCTCCCCCAGCTCTGAGCGCACAAACCAGCACTGGAAGCACGAGCAGTGCCGGAGGAGCTGCAGCGGTGACATGTGCTGAGCCCCTGAGGCCGAAGCCAGCGCAGCTCTGATGGTCCTCACCTGCCATCACCGAAGCGAAGGGCTGCTGGGGATCGAACGGGCACTTCAGCCTGCCAGACTCCAGCTTCTGCGTATCCAAACGGAATGCCATCTCCTGAGGACAAACACAACTTCGTTATCCTGGTGCGGCTATGGAGAAAAGCTCGCTTAGACGACCTGTTCTACTAATGTGCAAAGTGAAGGTTTGTTAGATCACACAGCTGTCATCTCAGCATTGACGTTTACAGTCTGTGTCCGGTTTGTATCTGGATTTTTTCGCTCATTGTTTTACTGTATCCTGGTCACTCTATAGTGAAACACAAATCTTTAAAAAAATACAGTTATTTTCAGGGGGAAAAAAAGATGTATTGTTCATTTCTACTCAAATTAAAAGCTGGATTGTACTTAAAAGGCACTGGCTTCTATTTGGGAAAGTGCTGATAGACTGTGTTGCAACAGGAGACCCTGAAGGGATTCTGGCTGACTCTGAAATTTCTCCAGGGACTGCTGAAAAATGTTCACAGCAGACACAGTTCAGACCCTTTTTAAATGAAAGCAGCATATGCTCTCTCTTATTATTTTTAACAAGGTTAATGATAGAAGAGATATCAAAATAGATTCTTCCTTGTAGTTACCAAATACAGTGTGATTAACTCCTGGGTCACAGAACAAGGGCACAGAAGAAGACGATAAAGAAAATAAATTATTTAAAAATTGTTCCTGATGTTTTCCATGGGCAAACAACAACTCAATTCCTGTAGGTGCCAATTTGAAGTTTTATAATAGTTTTGAATTGCCAACAAGGATTCTTTTACTTGCCCCTTTCATTAGTTTCCTGAAAGTACACTTAATCTGAAACCCATAGTGAGTCCTGCTAAAGGCAAATTGATAGCTCAGAGGAGTAAAGTGAAGTCTCTGCAGGTACAGAGACTTGATCTTCAGAATTGTGCTGCCATTAAGAGAAGGCAGGTTGCCTACAGAAGTGCTTTTAACATCTTTTCCTTTAACATACTTTCTTATCTACAGTGATATTTAACATCCCAATAGTATTCAGAAATCCAATCAACGTGGATTTTATGTCTATTACAGAGACAAAATTTTAGAAGGTAGCTTAAAAAAAAATCAAAACACCACTACAATGTACACAATAACTTAAAAAAGGGTGAAGTGATTTTAATTATTTCTTTCTATACCTCTGCCTCAAAAGAGGCCTGGAGAACACAAATGACAGGCAAGGATGTCCAAAGATGGCCACATAGGATTAGACTGCACGACACATTAATTCAATTCATCCTTAATGCACATCAGATTATAAATGACCAAACCATTCTTTTTATTGAGGTGCCTCCTAAACTCTCTAGGCTCAGAAGACAAAAGCTCAGGATATTGAATAATTAAACTCCTTAAGAGAAAAGAAAAATCAATTCCAATCTGCGAACATAAATTCAATTTCCTCCAGCAATCCTAGCTCATACAAAGCAGAATTTAATCATAAAAAACTCATGTTACCTTCCCAAACCCATGGAATATAAAGCAAACCAAATTATCAGGCTACTGAAGTGAGCACAGCAAGGACAAAACTAAACTAAAAATAAGGCTTTTTTCTCTGACAAGGCTATGCTGGTGTCCCATTCTCCTTTCTTCTAGGATGTGCAATCCTGAGCTGCTCAGAGAACCTCTGCCTTATCACATGGGAAGACTCTATCTGCAAGCCCAACAGAACCCAGGGGACCGAGGGAGTTATGGATAAACATCAAATATTTCAGACTTCATCCAGACAAACTAATGGACACTACCAGGCATTCACACAGAATTAACCTCCTGCTTTCACTTCAGGCAAAGCTTTCAAAGAAAAGAGCATCCCTTGGAGAGCTGTGGTAACAGCACCAACCGGGCCAAGCCTCTCCTTCACCAGCCAAGAGAAGTTTTGGCAGCGACTTGAGCAATAACAAGACAAGGGCTTTAATCCCCTTTAATTGTGTGATCCCGTTGGGGATTTGTACTGCTTCAAAAGCAGTGTCTGCTGTGGTTTTGAGTCACCTGATCCACACAGTTTTCCTCTCTGTTTCCACAGCACTGGCACTGGCCAGGAGAGCACTGTGCAGATCCTCCAGCAGCTTTCAAAGATCAGCAGAGCACTGACTGGCTTCACAGCTTCCACGAGGCTGTCTCAGGGCCTGGCTCTCCCAAGCATTCCAGCTTCCTGGAAGGGTTGCTAATTACCAGACATCATTATCTGTTCTTATAACCCAGAGATTTAAATAAAATTAAATTTAAAAAAATTTAAAAAGGGGAGGGAGGGAAGAAAGAAAAAATACTAAGAGTGGATCTGCACTAAGAGTGCTTTGACTTATCATGTAGAACTCCTGGCTTCAGTTCCTACAAGGAGACATCTTCAACTGCCTGTCAAATTCACATCACTGGGCATATCCTCAGCACCCTCCTGCCTTGGCACATTTGCCTGGAGAGGTGGTGGAAGGGTGGTGGCTGAAGGGCTTTTGGGGCTCCAAGAGGGAAGGGGAGAAGATGCCTGCTGCCATTTCAAGGATGATAACTCAGCAGGAGGCTGTAGAAGAGCTGCTCTGTCAGAAGAGGCAGGAGCAGTGCTGAACACTGTCCAACCTACCACTGCAGCTGAGCAACCAGGAGGAATGTGCGAGAGGCAGGACTGGGAGACAGTGAGGGGATTAGGAAATACAATACCAGGATTCTTCTTCCATTTCCTCTCATAAGGTAATTGGTCATGTCTAACTGAGACAGACCCCCTGTCTAGACTGGCTGCCAGACTGAACAGTCAGACCAAATCCATAATTTCATAACGTTTGATGAAAACAACCTTCACAAATTAACTAGCTGAAATGAAGTAGGGCAATGGTAGAGTGCATAAGGAATCTTGGTAATGACCCAGAGGTAAACCAGAGCTTTACTTATACTCTTGCTGAGAGCTGTTGTGTTCCATTCAGCTGTGTATTTGATCATTCAGGCTAAGAAATCAGCATGATACAAGGGAGCTAAAATTTCAGTTGCTTCAACTGCAATATTTAAAGTAGCAAAGCAAAAAAGTCTACAGAATTATTTCATTGTAAGCCAAATTATACAGCATATACCAGACAATACCAGGGGTATTAATGGCTTTTTAGGCAAAGAACCCCACTGTGCAGATTTCACACAGCTTCAGTTTCCTGTTACATAGACAGCCCCTCTGGGTTGGTCAGCCAACCCACAGATTGTGGGGTACATCATGATGGGTCTCAGCCTGGGCAAGCATTAATTGTTTGGGGGTTTTTTGTTTTTTGGTTTTTTGTTTTCCTGTGAGGATCTGGCCTTGATTCCATATATCAGTGATAGAACAAAGGAGAACTGCTTTAAATGAAACAGGGTAGGTTTATATTAGATATTGGGATGAAATTATTCCCTGTGAGGCTGGTGACGCACCAGCACAGGTTACCTAAAGAACTTGTGGATGTTCCATCCCTGGAAATGTTCAAGGCCAGGCTGGATGGGGCTTTGAGCAACCTGATCTAGTGGAAGGTGTCTTTGCCCATGGCAGGGCAGATCTTTAAGGGCCCTTTCAACCCAAACCATCTACGATTCTATTATTCTGCTCCAGGTTATTGCATTTATTAGCTTTAAACTTTATTTCTTATATTCTAGAATTTCACCAAGCCCTAAAGAAAAGAGAAAGCTATTTCTACAGCGGTATAAGAAGCCTGCACCACAGGCAAGCAGCCAGACAGGTCATATCTCAACACTGTCTGAGAACAGTGCCAGTGGGATAAATATAGCCAAGGTGTTATGCACATAGGAGTTAAAAAGAGACTTGTGTACTAAGTGGCTCCTTGACACAACACCAAAATCCCTCTGCTGCGGGGGTTAGGTCTCAAACATTTACCACTTAGAATAGAGATTTCTTTGTCACCAGCAAATGAAGACCAATCAGCTGCTAACTTCAGCTCAGGAATATGCCACTAGTGAAGCAGGAGACCCAACACCTCCTTAGTGACCAGACTGCAACACATTGCAAAGTCCTCGGACGCCGTCCCTGGACTCCGGCTCAGAGACCCTTTTCAAACTGTGCATTACTCTCACGCACAAGGCACAGGAAACCATTTGTGGGCCAAGGGCATATATACATCAAAAGACAGAACTGCAAGTTTCATCTTGAACTCTGAATGTATGTGAATGTGTGTAAGGAAAGTATGTGCAGAAATAACTTACTAGAAAGGAAGACATCTGGGTTAGATGTTCTCTTCACTTAGTTAATCACACAGAAGTGTCATTCTGAAGAACTTTGTGTATTAAGCCTGAGGAAAGTGCTTTGTTCAAAAGTGATATGCACATACCAAATGTGAGCACAAGAGTTCCCACCTGACCTGCAAAATCCACCATTTACCCTGTTATTTATGCAAGCTGTTGTCAGGTCATTTTTTACACACTCACACAGTATTTTCCAATCTATGATGAATGCTAAACAAGATGAGGGCTATTCCTTGACATGTCAGACTAGTGAGAAAGTTAAATTACCTCTTTGTGAGTTCCAAGTTCAATGTATCCACAGAGAGGGTGAAATGCTCCTGTGCCACAGACATAAACATGGGTCCGGTTGTAGGGCTGAAGAACCCGGATGAAATTGGCACATTCTGTCTGTTGGAAAAAGAAAGATAAAGGTTAATTTTCATGTTTATTCTTCTCTTTCACATTATACATTCTACTAAGTTACAGCCATAGCACTGGTGTATTTAAACTCAAAACTACTGTAGCAGAGACTGTTTACAAAGAAGTTCAAAGCTGTGACGACTACAATTTGGCAGTGGCTATCTACCAGGCAGTTCATCAATCAGAATTGCAAACGTAATTCTGCTGTAATGCTTACAGCCAGGAGAAGCTGTGAGCTCACAGCACACTTTGGAGGGTATCTGTTCAGCCTGCATTGTAGCAAACAACACCTGCCAACAACAGGGCAGAGTTCGCAGAGCCACTGGCTTAGTCTGGCTACCAGTCCTCCTGCCTTTGCTACTAGCTCAGGCTTTTCTGTTAAAGCACAAGTGTAAACACCAAAGATTACATTATTAAAATGACTGTGGTGGGCTGAAGGGCTTCAGCACACTTCCAAGGGTATGCTCAGTGTATGAGTGAACTATCTCTGCACCAACCACATCTCGCTGGTCACTTTTATTTGGTCATTGCTCTGAGTCCAATGGATGCTCGGGCCAGTCCTGGCTTAGCTGGGCTTGCTCCTTGCTGGTAAGCAGCACAGGCAGCTGCTGCACGCTGCAAGGATGATACATTGCTGTAACCTTTCCCAAAATTAGATGAATACAGCAACACATAACAAGTACTTCAGAAGGAATACACAAGATCTATTCATATGTTCAAGCCATCACCCTACACCTGAGTGACAGGCAAGCTACAGAGACAATGCAGCAAGCAAAACTAAGGTTTTTATGTTCCATGTCCAAAACAAATATTCCCTTCTCAGTACCCTTTCCTTTTTCTCTTAGTGTAGAAATAGATCAACACAAATCTTCCATATACACCAATGCCAGCATATGCCCATTGCTCAGCAGAGGTGTTGTTTAGGGTTTGAGTGCTGTAAAGATAAGGGTAGCAACAAGTTAGAATTAACAGTTGAAATTCTTCAGGCAGAGAGCTGAGAGGGTGTTTTGAGCTGGAATCTACTTTGGTAATTGACATGCTGGACAGAAATCAGATTTTATGGAGAGAAAAGGAAGAAATTTTATTTTACAGCCAGGAAACAGTCACATTTATAGTGAGCTCTAGATACATGATGCAATCTGTGCTATGCAAAAGATATAAAAGTTGTACTGTATATGTGTATGTACCTTATATGTACTTCCTAAAGATTTGTGGTTTCAGGGAAAAGCCAAGAGTCTAGGATTTTCTTTTAACCTTAACTGCTGCTGTCTGCAAAATAAGTTAATTTGTACTCTGCTCTGCTACTCTCTTTCTTCAATAAATTATAATGAAGTTACATTCAGGATATTCCCAAGAAAAAAGAAGCATTTTAATGTGAAAAAAGAGGATTTCAGGGACGTATGACCTGGGATACATTTCAGAGGGAAGTTAATTCATCTCCTAGCTGCATTTACTACATAAAAGAACAACCTAGCAAACTGCTGCTTCCATATTGAAATCTTTTCCAAGTATTTTTTTAAAAAATAAAGCATAACATTTTTTTAAATTAAGAAAAAACAGTACATTAGTTCACAAGAAGTGTAATGAGAGCTTACTAATGCATTTTGTGCATTCACTAACAAATACACAGATATTCATCCTTCTCAGAATTAAAAAAAATATACATCATACTTACATGGGCATCTTTCCCAGCTAATTTGCATAATTCTACCTTTTCTTTTGCTGCAGGCCAGTAAATCTGTAACATAGTTAAAATCAGACAAAGATTAGGAAGATTATAAATTGTCCTGTGACTGTAGATTAATTATTCCATGAATAAACTGTTAAAACAGATTTATGCACGTTGAATGACTTTGCATGTAACTTTAAATGAACATGACTTCAAATACAAGATTCCATTACAAAAAGTTAAGAGGCTTTAAATCAACCACCCTGATCTTTGTTTATTTATTCATTGGCTGTATGTAGTTTTAAAAAGTTAATCTGGCTAGGACACCTTGTTACCATTAGGTGTTTCTCTCAAAGTTATGATGAGCCAAATCATCTGGAAACTACACTGACTGCAAAGCAAGGCAAATTACATTTGTGAGGAATTTGGTCCAGTGGATTTGGCAAAGCTGTTATAAAAAAACACTTTGCTCTTTCTGTCAGTTTTCAAATTAAAATAATTTTATTCAAAAAACTAAGGATGGGTTAAGCGAAACTTGTAGAACAAAACGTAAATTTGACAGAAATCAACGGTGCACAGTTTAAAAATATCACCCATCAACACTAACTGAGTTTACTGAGAAAATGACACAGAAGTTTAGAGTAGAATTGTGGACCTTAGATAATTGGTAGTATATATTGTTACTGTTTCTCTTTCTTTTTTAATGTGCTCTGCAGAATTCTATAAAATAGGTTTTGATATAGATGAATACAGACAATAAAATGCTATCAGCTATTGTAACTCCAATTATGTTAGTGAAGAAATATCAATGGATAAGAGTTCAGGTTCTGTCTCATTGATTTCAATTAAATAGTCAAAACTGGGTATTATTGAGTACGTTTGAGTCTATTAACTTTAAAATAGAAGCTAAATACAAATTCTTCCAGAAATACCATAGTAAATATGGATATTTTGTACTTCTTACTTTTGCAAGAAAAAATTATAGTTATTTCTCATGACAAATAATAAAAACACCACAAATCACACTGATTTTTTTTTTAAATCACACTAATTTAAATTGGGGAATTGCCTCAAGTTCCAGGTACCAGTAAACAGGTCATAGTAGTCACCAATGCTTTAGAGTAGTCTCCAATCACACTTTATAAAATCTTAAATAGCAAACATATAGGAATAAAGTATTATTCTCATATGCATTAGGAAAAAAAAGAAAAAACATCATCAAGAAGGAGGCACAAGTCAATGATGTGCAAGAGGAGCTGACTGCTGTCAGATTCCCTTTCTCTCACCCAGCTGTTGGTACCTTGTAGGATGTGGCTCGACATACACAGGGTCAGTTCCCACATGGGTAAGGAAAGTCAAACGTGACTGTCCTGTGTCAAATACCTTTATCACTGTCCAAAAGCTACAGCCATCGCTCCTCTCAATCTGGAAACAGTATTTTGATTTCACTTCTCTTTTCTTCCCTACAAATAGATGTATTCGCTTTCTGCAAGGAAATTAATTTCCTCTCAAGTGAATTTAGTTACCTTTCTGATAAAAACCTCTTAGTAGAGATAATATATTTTAAGTTACTTAAACCTTAACCCTCTATAACAATATTTACGTGGAGTCAGAGATAGGACAGTGTAACAGCACTTCAGCACTAGAGCACAAATTTACTTTCCCAGAGCATTTTCTCAGAATTATGTTGTGATAGCATCCAGGTATGAAAATATAATCTGACATCAGCCATGCCAGTGTGAGGGCACAGCACAGGGCACAGTGCCAGGAAGGACACAGGAAAGTACTGGGAACATCACAAAGCCATCAGGAAAGGCTGAAGAAAGGTCCAGTCTGGTCTCTGCCTGGACAGAGAGGGATGAGTCTCAATTGCAACAGGGGTAAGTTAATTGAAGAGGTGCCAGTGAAAAAAAGCTTATGAAAAGGAACAGACAGAGGAATGTAAGATCATGGATCTCCAAACACATCTGCCAAAAAGACTTGTGTGAGCTGAGATGTGATCCTCAGTTCTCTTGTACACAAACTTCATGCCCAATTCTGCCCAAGATATCTGAATCAGTAGCAGAGAAGCCTAGAGGTCTTTGAGAGGTTTTAGAGATTTCTGGCCAAAGTTTAGTTATCCAGTTAGGTATACAAAATGTCCCTTTTTAGGTTTTCAAAAATGCCCAGCTCTCACTGCCAACTACACAGAAGCACTGGAGGAGTTAAATTCAGAGACATCTGCTACAAGGCATCAGAAGTGTTAATGGACTTGACTCACCCTCAATTCTTCTACAGATTCCTTCATGGGAATTAATGTTTGTCCTACAAGGCTGAAATATACACACCCCCATTTCTATGTCAATTGACCACAGACAATCATCATTAAAAAAATCAATTGTTTTACTCTCTAGTTACTCAACAGCCTCATTATTTAGCATTATACAAGGCCACATTAGACAATGAAAAGTGAAGCTGTGATCCAACTTTAAAATAAATTTGCAATTATATATGGGGGAGTAAAAGTGATATTTATTTGCTTTCCATATGAGAAATGAGAGGTTCCCAGAAACTGTCAGTTCTAAATTGTAATAGATCAAGAAAATTGCATAATAAATAATGAGTCGATGAGCTGAGAAAGAAAGCAGAAACTTCATTTTTTTATTACAGGACATGCTGTGTAACAGTACCACAGGTCTGGTTCCCTCAAACACTGACACTGTACTGACTTTTTTGTACGGGATTAAATTAAGTTTTATTATTGCATTTTATTCAGGTGAAATTACTTAATTTCACAATATGCCAAAAAAGTAAGACTGGCTGCTCCTGTAGTTTCTTTTATATTTAAAATCATTGAGCTTGTTTTGTTTGAAACCATTTGAAGCCTTGAAATTGGTCATTTTTACTTTCCTATTTTTTATTTACATGCTTTATTCACAATAGCAATGCCTTATTTAACAAATTCTTATTTTTTCTAAATTCTTCAATAAGTAAAAACTTCAAAGACTGGAAAAAAAATCAGGTAACCGAACACCATATAATAATGGTGACAACAACACTGACATGCAATGTTATAATAATTTTGTGTTGGAAAGAAATTAAATATATTTTATTGGTGCATCTGTATCTGAAATGTCTGGAGAAATCTTAGAATAGTTAAGTGGAGTTACTGAGTTTAAGTCAAGAATGCAACTAGTTGGAATACGTGAACTATATACTTAAATTTTTTCTTAATCTTCAGTTTATTTTCCTTGTAAAATAACCATATCAAAATTCCAAAGGTCAGCTATTGTCATGATTTCCTGATTTTATCTTCTATTGCCCAACTAAAAAGAAAAAAAAAAACAACCCTTACCATTATTTTTAAATCATTCTTCAAATATTTTCTTAAATTTAGCAACAGGAAAGAAATTAAATTCTCCTAATAAATGCAACTTAATAAGTTCTTTGCTATCAGAGTGAAAGAAAACCTCCCAGGAGTACAAAATTAAGCAGTACATAAGTGTAAGACAGATGAGGTATCACTTTAAAGGGTAGCTGGAATTGATTTCTGATTAAAACAAAACATTTAAAACCACAAAGGTCCTTTCCAGATCACAAGCAGCGAATTTCAAAAAGTAACATTCTTCCTTCTCCAAACATGCATTGTTACTACTAGAAAGGAAGGAATGAAAAGGAAAAAGGAAAAATTAAAAATAATAGATTTATATATATAAATTGATATGTGGATAAGCTATATATATATATCTGTAAAGATAGATAGATAGATAGATAGATAGATAGATAGATATAAAAAGTCTCTGGATCCACCTTGAAGAGCTTAATTTCAGCTGCCATCTGTCATGAATTAACAATACCAGTATTTTCCTCATTTTTCTGTTTCTATCTTTCTCTATCCAATTTTGTCCCTAGGCTAACACTTAAGACTATAAATCCTTAAGAGAAGGGATGCTCAAAAATAAAACAGTGAAGGCTGATTACAAAGAGAATGGGGTGTGAAAGCTTCTTCAAGAATCACTTCTAATTAGGCTACTAAATCTAGGATGGTGCAGGACTTTACAAAACAAGTGGGAAATGCTATATACTGTCACAACACAAAAGAGGACGATCACAAGGTATGTAACCAGATTAAAAACTCATTGGTGTTATTTAATCTGTTTGTAAGGATTCAAATAAAATTTTTAGTTAGGGAAGGAATAACACAAGGAATTTCCAATGAAAATGCAGTGTGGTGAAGAACACAATGTAACAGAGTAAAGAGACATTACTCCTCCCTAATACTGTATTCTTCTTTAATAGCCTAGTTGAATTGCATTAAGGTGGAAGAGCTTCTCTTCCTCAGGGCTCAATTTAAGTATTTACTAAATTGCCACATGGAAACTGATTAGCTCAGCTGGCAAAAATAGGCATTATTACAAGAAAAAAATGGTTTGATAAGCAATGAACTTAAGATAGAGAGTTACTCATGAAGTTCCTCAAGAAGCAGTGTCAGAGCTCATCTGTTTCATGTACCCTTCACTAGCCCTGGTAAAAAAACCCAGCACCCTGCAACAAACCCATGCAGGTGACACAAATTTGGGAAGCATCACTTAATACAAATGAAGTAAAATTATGCAGGAAGAATCAAAGGACTCTGAAGACCAGAACTATAAACTGCCAGAGCAAATGGGTATAAGCTGCTCATAAATAAATATATATTATAGACTGTAGATTTTAACAAAATTAAATCTGAAACATCAGAGTAACAAGGTTCTGTTCCACAGCAACTACATTCCTAAATAAGTAGCATGAAGTATCCCACTTGCAACAGATTTGGACCAGGCTATGAAAGGAATAAGTGCTCCATGAGGGAGCTGCTGCTGATAGCAGGGAGTGAGACCAACACGACTGCTTCCATTTTCAGGTCCCCAGGATAGGCACACTCGTGCCAGCAGCGAGCATTGAGTGCCCCACTGAGGCTCGTGGCTTTCAGAAGCCCCAGGGTTTCCTGCAGCCTCTCCCAAGCCTGATGCTGCACACATGCTTCAGCACTTTTCCATCAGTGCAGTCCCTGCTACGAGACACCCAAAGTGCTTTGTTAGCGGTGCATGGAGCATCAGCAGGATGTGTCCCTGTCAGGAGTGAAGGACATCAGCTGATCAGCGTGTCCCGTAACACTCACACACTGAATTTGGGGCCTGTGAAGAAAGGGATTGCTTCCTTCCCATTTTAAAGGAATAAGAGGTGGTAGAAGCACTTAGATGAAAATAATCTGGTTTTAAATAGCTGCTTGATGCAGCAAGAGGCCAGCTTTCCTCCCTTGTTTCATTCTGTGTACTAGACATTCATCATATTGATGCTTGAGGGAAGGTATGCAACAAAATTACAGCTTTCTGGGCATCAAAATATATTATTTGTGAACAACATACACCATAATTCAGAATCTTAGGCTCACTGGTATGGGTGACATATGACAGTCCCAACTGCAGTTTCCAAAGAACAAAGCCATATTGAGCTGTAAACCCTTTGTCACGTTGGCATATGCAATACTTCCCCCTGAGAAATTCTTCTCCATGAAAAACTACTCCCCTGTGTGAAAAAAAAAAAAGGATTCATGACTTAGCTCAATGTGACCATAAAATGAGTACAGTAAAGAGGGCAACATGATCCAAACACACTGAAGTAAACCAGGAGACAGTCTAATCCTAGTTTTGTTATTGCCTTACTATATGTGACAGTCAGGTCTCAATGTTCCCACCAGTAAAATGAAAATAATGGGACCTTTTTTTTTTTTCATTTTTTTCTTTTTTTAATTTTCTGGAGTACTTTGTAATTCATAGCTAAAAAATTAAAAGTAAAGAAAAACAGTAAGCTCAAGGAGCGCTGAGAAAAAATACAACAGTGATCCAATAAGAATGTCACCCTGCTACATAAGACAATATCATGAATGTCATGCCCCAATGCCATAAGAGTGGGTGTTCATGGATTGCATCTTGAAAACTAGGACATTTGTCACTGCTGTATACTGACCCCAGGTCACTTCACTGAAAATTACTGCAAGCACTACAAATTTACTGAATTTCCCAGAAGACACTGGGAAGAATTTAATGCATTTTTAGTATTATTTTGTGAAAAACAGAGTGTTAAAATTATCAAAGAATCACAGAATATTCTGAGTTGGAAGGGACCCACGAAGGTCATCGAGTCCAGCTCTTAAGTGAATGGCCCATAGAGGGATTGAACCCATGACCTTGACATTATTAGCACCATGCTCTAATCAACTGAGATAATTAATGAGAAAATGATCTGATTTTAGCACACCATATTTGTACACCAGTTGTTCTCTAAATACCTCACATCTGCTGCATTAATGTGTGCAGTATGGAAGTCCACAGCTTGGGGGACTGGACAAATTGCTCTCATACATAAATCCTAACAGGAACATTTACCCAAGCAGTTCTTGTATCTGGCTCCCACTGTACTTGCTGTACTCTGGACTTCAATATTTTAAAGTCATCAGCAAACAAAGGAAGCTAATACATCTAAGTTCCTCATCTGAATTTCTCTCTGTATTTGGAAACTAACCAGGCTGTCTTTAGAGTTTTTTCACCTTGCTTTTTTTTGTAGCAGTTTCATCAAGGTTTAGCTAACTCTCAGAAATACTTAAGAGAACACTAAAAGCCAGAAATGTATCCTTAAATCTTGTTTATATCTGCCACAGACCTTCACCTGTGGTACTATTTGCCATACCTGCAATACACATCCAGGAAATTAATTTACCAGAATTTCCACCTCCAATTAGTTCATAGCAACAGAAAACTTCATCTCTGAAAGATATGATTTGATGTAATAGGAAGGGGAAAAGAGAGACTATGAGGCTTGTTTCAAAGTGATTTACAAGGAAGCAGGAATGCCAGTGTGAGTGTAAGGCATTCTTTATTTTCATGATGCTGTCAAACTGAGCAAAATGCACTGGAAGTCAGAGGCAAATAAAAGTTGTGTATTTGGATGATACAAGCTTAAGCTACCACAAGCTTTTGGTAGCTTAAATTTGGCAGGTGGCTGTTAGAGTCAAACCTTGTATGAAAACCAAATGGGCTTTAATATTGCATCTGTCTGGAACAAAAACATCCCCACATGCCCCAGTTCTCCTCTTCAACTGTGATCTCCAACACAACTTCAGTAGCAGCCAATACGTCCAGCCTCACAGGTTTTCTGAAAAGTGCATTTTCAGGTGTATGTTATGAGCACATGTAAAAGCTTAAAGAAAATGGACCAGATGCTGATTTCATTTACACTGAATTAAATCTTGAAAGGCTTCAGTGCTTCTACACTTCATTTTCCACAGTGTAAGCATGGCAGACTTCTGACTACCGCCTGTTTCTCCTAAAAGGAAACTGTACACCAGGATTTTTAGGGTAAACGGCATTGCTCCTGACATGTTTATCACCTCAGACTAAAAACAAATCCTACCTCTGAAAAAGTCAATGACCAGTTATGAGCAAATGTTTTCAGAGAGCAGGATACTGGCCATTCTTTATAGTTAAACACATGAACAAAATATAAAAATGACAACGGATGTTTATGGAAACATAATTTATGGCAACAATGCAAAAGGAAGTAACAGAGACACAGTCTTCCACCTAGGACGGCTGTCATTTTGGATTCAAACTGCTTTCTTCATTTCTTACTCCATCTGTTGTATTGTGCCTGTAAACACTGTTGAAAAGCTTTCATCTTCTCCACACAGGTACCTAAATTTAAGTCTGCCAAACAAATTTAGAGGAGTCAATAGCTGAGCAGTAGGACCCCTCCAAGGGCTAGCAAGCACAAATGCATCACCTCTGCCTCTGGAAGTCCGCAACCTGAAGTTCCACTGAGCTTATCCTAGGATTTCCTAGTCCTCATGCCCCACTTTCAGAAATTTAAGTATCTCCAGTGGTTTCCAAATGAGTCTTTTGCCTTCAATTATGTTTCCTGGCAAACTTCTTCTTCTGACAGGTCAAGAAAGCTTCACTTTCAGACTGTCTACAGTTTCGCTGACAGGCAGGAAGCTAACTTCCTTTGAGTTACAGAATAAGCAGCCCATATTTTTTAGGAAGGACCAAACTCGGTCTTACTGTGTTTCAAGGCTGCAATAAACACCTCAGACTCTTTATGTATTCCTGAGGCTTAGGCTTGATGGCAAGAACCAAAGCCTCCCTTCAGTAATGGCTAAATTCCCACTGGGTTCATTCCTAATTGAGACCATGCTTATATAGACTGAAAGAAAGTTTCTCAGAGCAATGAATGCAAAATTCTACTCCTGTATCTCGAGGGTGCTATTTTACATAAATATGCATATGTATTTGCATATATGTTCCTCTTCCTGCAGAGATGGGTGGGTCACACTGCAAACAGTACACAATTATAACAGTGACGAAATATAAGCCCACTTGGACTGCTGGCAAGCACTGGAGTTACAGAAAAAAATTATGTGCAGCTATTTCATAAGCATTTATTCAGCTGATAAATATATATTTACGTATATGTCTATTTTTTCCCTGTGACATAGAGATAATAATCAATACAAGAGGGCATTCAAGGATGTCACAAGACAACTGCACCTGCCAAAAAAACAGTAGCAACTACAAACTGAGGATGCTCCAAGCAATGATAATTCTTGACTCTGAGCCGGTGCACACTGGGACAGACCAAAACAACTTGTTCCAAAGCTGCTATTGGGGATCTGACATGGTTATCTATTTGGCCCACATGGGGCTGTGTCTTCCAGCACTGACAGCTCCTGCAGGTTGGCAGTTTTTCAAAAGCTTGTCAGCCCTTGATAGCATTCCCGTTCCTGCGGAGCTGGGCGGGTCGCGCTGGGATCACGCCGTGATAATCACGCTGACATGTAACCCCGTGTGCACTGTTAGCACAGCCACAGAAAGGGGCACCACTGCTCTGCAGCTATTTACCCACTGTTTACCCTGCTGACAACATTCTGTATTTCCTATTTATTTACCTTAAGGAGTAAAATAGCAAAGGCCTTTAAGCAAATTCACAAGAAAATTCTATGTACCAAATTAATGTTTCCAGGAGGATCCCAGAGCTTGGGGTTCCTATAGAATTTCTTCTCCAGCTTTACAGCCTCTCATGCTGTTTGTTTTACACTGCATTTGTACTGGTTATGGCATAGAGGCCTTCAGCAGGTTTGCTTTCTTTTGATGAACAGCTTTATTTTACTCATAGGAAGGAATCACAAATCTTCCATTTTACAAAGAGCTTGCAGTATTTGTCAGGCATGTGAGGATCCTTCAACAAAAGACTATGGCACTTGATAATGCCCTTTCTGCAGTAGGAGCTAAAGGCTTCTGTACAGGAAAACTTCACCGAAATTATATCCATGCTATAGAAGAATGGTTATCCCTTGTTAAACTTTATATTTTTATTGACTGTAATCACTTTAGCTTTCTGCATTCGCCTGTAATTCTGGAGGACTTGCTTATTATACAATGGTACTTACTGTTGCTTTATAATGAGGTCTGCAAGCACTGGAAACTGACCAGATTTTTTTTTTTCAAGCTGCCAGCTAAGGAAGTTTTCAAACTATTACACAATAAATTAAATAAAAACTACAATGATTTAAGAAATTGGGACTCCAGCAGAACTGTTGACCTATTTCGTCAGGAAAAACACACCAGGAAATAAAGCCATAACTTAATATATGTAAGTCAAATTAACTAATTTAGGTAAATAAATAGGTTTTAAAAAGGAGGTTATTAAATTATATATAGTATACATTACAGAAGGGAGCAGGATACAATGCTTTGGATGCTTCTTTGAATACTATTCCAGAAATGTCTTAATATAGAGCATTAGACTCCACAATATAATCCTGCCAAGTAATTATATCCACATATGAGAAGAAATTGTTAGGGCTCCTGATTTGGCTTTTGGAGGTATCAGTAGCTCCTAATAAAACAAATATCTGAAATGGAGAGGTTTATTAAAATAAAATTAATCTACCCAGCATAGAGCATTCTAAAGTTCATGTTCAGCTTTGTTTTGAATAAAGCAAACCCCAAACTATGCACAATCCTGTATTCTACTCTCAAAGTTGTTACCCCTCTCTTGCCCCCTCAGCTTGCTTTTAACACTCCTTCCTCAAAGTCATTAATGAACACACCATTTAGAGGCAGACGCTTAATATTCTAACCAATTTCTACTCATTTTAGTGGCTGTGTGTAAGCAGATTATTCTTTCCAGACAACTCTTACTCCAGAGGAGTACAAAGAACACACTTCAGAGCCCTGTAGTCCCGACATGTGTGGTTTCCTCACAGTGGGAAAGCCTGGAAGTGAGCCGCCTGGCCCAGCGCCAACACAAACCACGGTCAGTCTAAACACAGCACCGGCAAATGCTGCTTCTGACACTTCACTGCTACTGTGGAGTGTCCTTCAGCATCGTCCTCACTGACTGAGATTTACAGTTTCTCACACAGCTTCCTTCATCTCATCCCTTCCCTTCACTAACAAGATTCTACCAGCCAAACACAGCAGAATCAAAGAGAAATACCAGTGGGACATTGCCACGTGTTACCTGGGCATTTATGCAAGAAGGTGAGTGTATGGATTGTTGAATGCCCATGGAGATCTTGGAAATCAGCACACCAGAATGTTTTGCAGGGATTCTCAGTCAGTCCTACCCATTTAAATACATTTTTCCTCAGTGTTTTTTGCTGAGAAGTTAAATATTATCTAAATGATTAAATGAAGAAGTAGAAGTATTTGAACCTGCACACACATTTAGCCCAGATATGCAAGTGGTTAGGCATTTTATTCCTTCCTTTCAGGTTACCATAGATATGTACACATACATTCTCTATTCAGTTTAGGAAATGAAAATTTTCCTTCTAATACAGAGTCTTTGCTCAACAACATCCATACCAAATGGCACTGTCTGATTGCACATTAGTTCTCCTGGCACCCTCTGTGTTCTGCTCTTCTTGGAAAGCACAACACCCATTACGATCACTGGTGGTTTGGCCAAAGGGAAAATGTCACCAGCTTGGACAGAGGGACAGCTCATGCAGGGTGCTGCCACCTCCAGCAAGGTCTGAGCTTCTAAAGTCCCACTGAGCATAACAGGAGGTGACAGCACTCAGCATCTCTCAAGAGGAAAGCAGCATCCACAGAAACAGAAGTCTGCTTTTCACACAAACAAAATTTGTTTTCTACAGAAAGCCTACACCAAAAATCAATTCATAGTCTGAAAATTTGCAATTATAACTAGTAGTGCAATTAATGCAATATCCTGAGGGGGTGGTGGGTTTTGAGTCAACTGCTGAGATGACAGAAGTAAGGCAAGTGCTTAATAAAGCATCCCAGGGAAGAAACTTCCTGAAATACTCAGAATCTGAGTTTTTAAAAAAATGGCATGTGCAGCACTGTTGAAGTAACAATAAGGAACAAGATATTCAGCCTGGTACTGTATCTCTCTAGACAATGACACCAAGTGTTTCTCTCAAACATGTGGGTAAAACAGTCTCTTGTTCCACCTGTTCAGCCCCTGCCTGCAGTCTCATTAATTCAGGGTCAGTTACCGCTTCAGAGCTGGCAGCAGAACACAGTAATTTAAAACCCCCTTCTGGTGCCTAAAGAAAATACCAAACACAGCTGAGAATTTAAATTTTCTTCATATCTGGAAGAAGCAGGAAACCAGTTTTCATGTGTTCCTGTGCAAGCATCTGGTTTTCAATTGTAGCAGTCAACTGTACTTACAAAAGCTCCAGTTCACCATATCTGCTAGAAATATTGAAGGTTAAATTGTCATCTTATTATCTCAAGTTAACACATTGTCACAGGGCACAGGCAAGGGAATACAGTAGATCCCAGTGGAAGCTTTTCCTATCACTAGTAATTCTAGATATTAACAGAAATGTTAAAATTACCACTTACATTTTACTATAATTTAAACCATCCAAATTGCCTCTGCTCTGTTCAGTGTAACAGTAAAGTAATCCCAGTGATGCCAGAAAGCAATGAAAGAGCTGTCTTCAGCTATTTCCTTTCAAATGGTTTTAAATGAGGAGTGGAACCATGACCAGAGGAATTTAGAAGTGAACACTCTGAGCTGCATTCTTCCTGTTTGCTGATATTTTGATGCTATTTTCATGTATTGCAAGGCTCTTCCACATAGCTGATCTCCTGCAGGTCATCAGTCTCACAAGAGATCATATAGCATGAGAAACTGAATTGATTAAAGATAATCTGTGTAACTATGGCAGGTGAGTGGCAGGTGAGATTATCAAATCTTGGTAAATTGCATTGCACAACGAATCTGCAGTTACCCAGTGAAGAAATCAATACATAAAAAACACAAAACAAAACAAATAAAAAAAGAAGAATTTAACAAAATTTAACTTAGGACCTAACTCTGTGGAAAACACACTGACCTTTTTTACATTTTTGTTTACATCAACTAAGTTGAGTAGGAAGATGTGATCTTTAGCCCCGATCAGCAGCCAGCCTCTCTCCTCATCTAGCAGCAGGGTTCGAAAATCGAGCCCCTCTGTTGAGCCCAGGAATGGGATGCAGCTGTTTGAAAGCAGCAAGTCTGTGGGAAAATGAAAAAAAATCTTTATAATTGAAATGTTTATGTATGACTCATCAGTATCTTTCATAAATATATGCAACCAGCACGGACTATACCAGTGAGATAAGCGCAGTCTAGGAGTATGTCTTTCCAGAGTCATAACACAGTTTCTGTTAACCTTGGGTTTCTCTGTTTTTGTTTTTTTTGCTTCCAAATTGGGCAATATTTACTTTCATAAGATATTTTTTTATATAAAATTTTCTTAGTGAATTATCTGTATGGCATAAAGGAATCAGAAGTTCAACATAAATCAGAAACCAAGAAAGACAGATCTTTCCAAATCTGTGCTACATCTTTCCTTCATTCTGAAAAAGATAATTATATCATCATACCCATGGATACACGTGATTAAGGATCAATATCTTGCCATATTTGGCGCTCCACATATAAAGCAGCAAAGAAAGTCAATGCCAGCCAAGAATCATTAGGAGCAGGAAACAGTGGTTAGGGACATTAGAAGATCATTCAGTTCAACCCCCTCACCATGAGGAGGAACATTTCTCATTAGATCAGCTTGCTCAAAGCCCCGCCTAACATGGCCTTGAACACTTCCAGGGATGGGGCTTTCGCAACTTCTCTGGGCAACCTGTACCAATTTCTCACCTCCCTCATCATAAAAAATGACTTCCTTAAATCCAATTTCTGTCTACTCTCAGTTTAAAACTATTGTCCCTTGTTCTGTCACTAAAGGTTTTGGGGCAAGTCTTTCCTCATATTTTTTTGCAAGCCCCATTTATATATTGAAAAGTTGCAATGTCTCCTCAGAGCTTTCTCTTCTCCAGGCTGAACAATCCCAACCCTCTCAGCCTGTCTTCACAGAGAAGGTGTTACAGCCCTTTGATAGTTTTCAAGACTCCTCTCTAGACTAATTCCAACAGGTTCATGTCTTTCTTGAGCCAGGACTGAATGCAGGAGTACAGGTGTGGTCTCACCAGAGCAGACTATAAAGGCAGAATTCCCTCCCTCTACCTGCCCGCCACACTTCTGGTGGCCGTCGTACAGCCCAGGGTACAGTTGGTTTTGCAGGCTGTGAGCACACATTGCTGGTTCATATCCATTTCTTCATCCACTAGTATCCCCAAGTCCTTGTCTGCAGGGCTGCATTCAACCTATCCATCACTCAATCTATTCATCATGCAGTCTGTGTTGATATTGAGGACTGCCCTGACCCAGGTGCAGGATCTTGAACTTGCCCTTGTTGAACTTCACACGGTTCACATGGGCCTCCTCCTCCTCCAGCCAATCAAAGAAACTTCAAAGATAATTTCTTCCGTTTCAAGGAGGATATTATAGTAAGGGGAACATCCAGTAGCAACACCTCTAAGATCCCTATTCAAATCAAAAATTTGACACTAAAATTTTACTGGGAATTAATAGCGGCTTCAAATCTCTTTTAAAAGGCAATTAAGAAAAACCATGATACTCTATAAAACTAATGGAAGAATCTATACTGCTGTAAAAAAAGCTAAAAGGCTGTAAAATAAAAGCTCTGTATGTAACACTTTGCCTAAGGAATACTTTGTGGATGTAATTCTGGATGAGGATACAAACAACATATAGAAAAGAGCACAAGGGGAGTTCAGTCTTGTTGGATAGTCATTACTTTGGGGAAAACAAAATAAACATGTGAATCAGCTCTTCCACAAGCAAACTCTCCAAGCTAAACTATTCAGAAATCTTCAGAAAGAAAGGCAAATCCTGTATTTTACTGTATGAAATAGAATTAAGGGCACTTCCACCTTTCTGGCACTGGATGGACAATGTAGCATTCCTGCTAGAAAAGCCAGACTTACTGCAAAGTTATTTGCACATCCTCATCATGATGAAAATTAGGGACAGTGTTTTGCAGAAAAAGTCCTGAATGAAATAAAGAGAAAAAACCCCAACCAAATATTTTTCTCCAAGGTCTCTCACAAAACATGTGACAGGCAAGCAAAGATTAAGTTCTGGTGTTGGCTAATAAACAGCATTGTGGGAGGAAATATATTTTATCATTATTAATCTGACTACCTGGTATATAATTATGACAATTATTTTTTGGCTCAGTCACTTCTACTTAAGTTTGTGTGCTTTTGTCTGGCTCAGTACAGAGTGTTGTTACAGTAAAATGTGAAAACAAATTGTCTTGTATTGCAGCTCCTATTCCTCTAGGTGAGATTTGTTTGGCAGTACTTTGGAAAAAAATCTTCCTTCATATTGAAAAATTATATCCAATGCAGTGCAGTGCTATACACCAGCACTGTCCTTTCTCACATATCTTTTCTGAAGACAGAGATGTCAGGGTTTGTTTTCTAGACTAGTAATACTTTAGAAGATCTGTTTATTAATTGACAGCAAGATCACTTAGGAGCAGCTTATGGTTAACACGGTACTATAAAAACCACAGTGCTCACCTGCAGGACAAAAGTAACTAAGAGTCAGAATATGAGGGAAAATTCCTTTGAATCTGCAACCACAGGAATTTGATCTGAGGAAGGATAAATGATGTTTGTTCAAATGCCCTAAACCACTTTCACTGCTTAGAGGCATGCAAAGGATGGGCCTTTGCCCATTGCAAAAATACGTGGATTTGATTCTCCACATACATGAAAGATCATGACTGAGACTGCTCTCCACTTCCAATTTCCTTCTTATTTGAAAGGAATGATCTCTGAAGAGACCATCACAAATGGACATTTGTCATCTGTTGTTTAATAGTTCTAGAATATCTCAGTAAAAAAAAGCCCCACCTAGAACAGCTACAACAGTGAGGGGAAAAGCTGCTTCATGACTGAAATGCCCAAGTGGGAATGAGCCCTGCCTGATGCCTTGTACAATCATTTATTTCACTGCATTGTAAGGAAAACGTCTGTAGAATATTCCAGATTGAAATGACAGCACCATACACTCCTTTCTTACTGACACAAATGACAACACGAGCTGCAAAGCGAAGAATCAAGTTTGGTCAGTTATTTACTATTAGAAACAGCTTGGAAATAAGACACTGAGCATGGCAACCGATACGATTAAAACTATAACATGACCTCATAAAAGTTTACAAGTAAAAATTAACAAAGAGCTGATTAAATTGCAGCCAAATTAATCATTGTTCTCACTCCATGAAACGACACAATCCAATCTTATGTGTTCAAATTACCCTTCACGGCAAGATATATTTGCTATCACCAAGGATATTACACTGCAAAAATTTACTGTGAAAAACACATTTCCTAATGATTTTTAAGTTTATAGCAGGCTGTTGATTTGAATCACTGCATCTCTGTAGCCTAGCTAATGCAGAATCAGCATTCTCACAAGGCACAGTAACAGAGTTAGTTACAGGGATGGTCTTTCATGAGTACATGTTCAGCATCCAGTTTCTAGTCCCTATTTGCTGTTTTCCACAAAATTAAATACTTTTTTCCAGTCTAGTGATTAAATAAGTATCCAGCTAATTCCCTTTCTGGGTTAATATTTCACTGCTGAATGGAAGAAGCTGGAGTAGTGACTGGGTTTATTCATTTAGCACAGTATCTCAGTGGACTTGGCTCACAACAGCATGATCATGGTTTTCTTTACATAATGTCCAGCAGCAGAGCCACAGCATAAAGGCTTCAAAAGCAAAAATGTCATTGTGTTCTGATAATATATATTTGCATTCATAAAGTGTATTTAGACTACTTAGCATCAAGTCACATGTGGTGGCCATGCTGCCATTCCTCAACTCCTGCATGGTGTAAGAATGCAGCAGTCTGGCACCACTTGGTTGAGACTCAGAATTCCCTTTTGACCAGTTACAGACTTTTTTTTAATGACAAGCCACACCTAAATTAGCGGAAAGGGAACATCTCAACTTCTTTCAAAACAGTAACATCTAATAACACCTTTGAAAGACTCTGAATTTAAAGGCTGTATAATTTTCTATACCATGAAGAACAAAGGTCACATCACTTTCCTCTAGATAGGAGCATGTGTTGGAGAATACACAGGAAGACTTAAAACAGCCATTTTGAAATTCTCAACCAAATCTTTGGGGTAAAGAAAAGTATTTATAGCATGAATATAGCAATTTATTCAATTCCTAAAGTATTCTGAATTTAAAATTGACCAATTGAGCCCAGATGTATTGGTACGAAGGCAGAGAATAAACAGTTCCAGACTACTACCAATCTCTACTGTGTACTGCAAGAAGTAAGTTATGTTTTGTTTAGGTGCATCTCACCATGGACTATGCTGTGCATGCGAAGTGGCTCTCACAGCTTAAGAGTATTATTAATGCTGCAGGAAAACACAGTATTCATGGAACAGCAGGGACTCTCCAAAAGGATACAGATAGCCAGGGACAGAGAAAACATGACTTTTTGTTGTCACAATTTTGTGTCAAAACCTTGTTTATGAGAAGCCCAAAAAAGAACTATGTGTCAAACCATGTATTTTGCAGTTATGGACTTCTTCTAGGACTGCATTATTCCCCAGGAGAGTATAACAGCATAGGAAAGTGACTGTATAAGAAGAACTGTTCCAAAGATTACTACGAAGTTTAGGAATAGTCTGCTGCATTTCAGGGCATTTTCACTACAAGATGCAAGCATTTCTATGGGAATGCTCCTATTTCAGGTAGGTGTATAGGATGGACATTATCTCAGAAATGATGCGTTAAATATAAAGAATGACAACTTTCAGGCAATTTGAGACACTTCTCTCCTTTTATTATTTTTCCACAAATTTTTATATGTAGATATTACTGAAAAGCAGGCAAGCAACCACAGCAAGGGTGGTTGCCTAAACTTGTGCATAACTTTGAAAAATAGTTTTACAATGACAATACTGAAAGAAGTCTTGGAGAATGATAATAAATCCAATTCCCATTACGAAAATTTGAACTAGATTATATTTTCCTATGGTAAAGTTAAATACAATTATCAATTAAGATTTATGCTACTGAGAGGAACTAAATACTTATGAAGCCATTAAAAGTACACTTCAGTAAATAAATACATTAATTCCCTAACAGGCTAGTTTTAGATCTTGGAGGTGCCAAGCAACCTCTGTCAGATTCAGAGTCTTCCATGAGAATGTGCATTGCAACAGCACTGTACTAATTAGAAGATGAAAGCCAAGGCATCTCAGGGGTGTGTGT
>VZRZ01002777.1:352527-386550 GCA_013398175.1 Climacteris rufus | reverse complement strand
CCATCATCAAAGCTGCCTTTGTGACCGTCTGCTTTGGTGGGTTCCAGGGTCACTTAATTTCCCTGGAATGAGGGGCTCAGGTGGCTGCCTTCTGTTGGGTGGAAAACCCATTTCCTAGTCCCTCTGCCAGCATGCCAGTTCCTTTCTCCAAAACAGCCCTCTCCACCCTTATTAGCTTGTTCCATGACTTCCTTGTCCCTTTCCTGACCCCATCTTCAAAGGATTTCTTATCTGGCTTTATCAGCTGGGAGAATGAATCTCTCAGGTAGCAGAGGAGTGCAGGAGTGACTCGTAGTGGGAGAAATGGTCTTCTGTTCTCACCTCCTTACTCAATCCAGATTTTAGAGTTTGTTAATGTAACAGAGTCTCTGTTGGGACTCTAAAACAGAAGGTAGAGGATAGCAGGGTTTGCTCATGCATGAGGAGGAGATGATGACAATAGCACCTTCCTTGTCTTTCCTCTCTTCTCAGTGGCTTTACTTCATGGAAGCTATCGCCAGTACCAGACTCTCCTCCAGAACTCTACAGAGTGGCACTGCAGTTCTGCAGATAAGTGTGAGTGATGCTGGGAGCCTCGTGAGCAACACAAAGACCTTCACCAAAATTTATTCTTTTTTCCCTTAACCACAATGTCATTGTCAGTCAGAACTGGATTGTTTTAAGGAAAGCATCTGAGGAATTGAGGGAAGATGCTGTATTGCACACTTTCACTTAGGATGCTATGAAAACATGTTCCAGGCCAGTGGAAGAGGGGGGGTTGTTCCATAGCTGCATTTGACCAGCCTTTCTACTCTTCCCCTCACACAGCAAGTCTGGTTTACTGATCTAGACGAAAGTGCTTCATCCTTTTATATAGGCTGGTTCAATCCAGCTCCGCTCCCTGTGCTGGCTCACTGCCTGTTCACACAAGCACCATAGTCAGTGTGAGGGACAGAGGTGGAAGGATAATGTTAAGTAGTTCAGAGTAGCTGGAGAGCTGGGCTGCAATCACACATGAAGCGATGGTAAAATGGAGTGCCAGAATGCCTGCAATGCAAGTTCCCCAACTCACGTCAGAGATCTGTTCAGCCTCATTTTTTGCGAGAATATATCTGTGGCTTTTTAATCCATCATGTGACTATCTGACTGTAAGGTGAATCTCTTGCATAACTTGGCTGTGTAAGGAACTGCCTGTGGTGGCAGCAAGGCTGCCAGAGCAGTTTGCTGTAAGTCTCTCAGTCTGCATAAATTGAGACCTTGGACAACACTTCTCCAGTGGAAGGGTTTCCAGAGAAGTGCAAGCTAACTACCTACCATCTCGCTTTCTCAGGAGGGGCAAGGCAGAAACTATGTCTCTCACCAAAGAGAGGTTGCATGGACATGGCAGGACAGATAGGGAAAGGGAAAGGCCCTTGAGACAGGGGCCTTGTGACAGGAGCCTGCCAGGCTGTTGACAGCTTTATTTGTGGAGCACAGAAGAGAGCACTTACCTCAGTCCAGACTAAAGGTGTGGTTCAAACCCTGCTCCTAACACCTGGGACCCTATACTGAACTCACAGAGATAAAGGACAGCACATCTTGTTCAAAAGCAGTATTTTTTTTACCCCACAGTGGAAGGCTGGATGTGCTGCCCTGAGGGCTGGAGATTCTTTCAAGCAAGCTGCTATTACCGGTCCCTTGATATGATGTCATGGGCTGAGAGTGAGCAGAACTGCACTGGGATGGGTTCCCACCTGGTGGTGATCAACAGCAAGCAAGAGCAGGTAGGTGCACAGGGCTGAGAGAGGGACCCAGCAGCCAGAGACACAGTGCTGGGCCCTGGGGGGACTCGGAGCCCCTCCTTGTCCTGCAGGGGAGAGGGAATGTCCTGGCTGCACTTGTGCAGCACCAGCTCCCCTGTGGCACCAGCCCCAGCCCACAGGGACTCCTGATGACTCCCTCACCTCATGGACATTGTGCTTTTTTCCAGGAGTTCCTCTTCAACTTGGCAAAAGAAAAAGCTACTAACAGTTATGAAACAAAATACTACATAGGCTTAGCTGCTTACAGTAATGGGCAGTGGCAGTGGGTGGATCAGACTCCATATGAAAACACAGCCACGTGAGTATCCTGGTGGACTGAGGAAGGTCCTGTAATTCATGCCCTTAGTCCAAGTGGCCAATACACTGTATAAGGCAGATATCTGTCAGAGGGGGACTTCTGTCTTCAACTGCTCTTCAAGTCAGAAAACTTAACTATTTTTCTACCCAAACCTATGGCTCCTGATTTCTGTCATAGTACCTTTCCTTTTCTCTTCCACAACCGTTTGAGGGGACTTCACATTCACTGTCATGCATGCTAGTGCATTTCCAAGAGAGGAACTTTCTTTTACAGGTTCTGGAAGCCTGGGGAGCCCAATTTACTCTTTGCAGAAAAATGTGCTGCAATTCATGTCAAGGGAAACAGAGACTCCAACACTTACAGCAACTGGAATAATGTCCTTTGCTTCACAAGTTGCTATCGCATTTGTGAACTGACAGCCAAATTTCTCTCAGGAAGGACATAAAATCTGAGCTCTGAAGGACTCAGTTCCCAGCCTGTGCCCCTTTATCTCTTTCCAAGCTGGAGATCAGTCCTGGATTGAATATCTCAAGCTGATGTTAAGGACTTACTGTGCACCTTTCCACTCTCCTCCTTCACAGATGAGGGTCCTAATTCTCCAGCACTTTCCTTGACTCCTTGTCCAGTCAATATCTCAATGACATAGAAAGGGCCATCACTGTTTCATGAAAGGATACTGGTTCTTCAAATCATTGGAGCAGAATTTGAAAGAAGAGCATTCAGTGGAGTGTCCTTGTCCCTCCCCTGAAGGCAACAAATATTCATGGCTTTAATGTTTCCTTCTCCTTCAGCACTTTCTGTGTTGATAATTTTTAAAGAAAAACCTAATAAATGTTAATTCTGCTCTTTGCATGAGGATGTCTTCTGAGTGACATGTCCCACAACCCAGCCTCCCTGCACAGAGGTTTTAACTTTTCAGTGTGTTTGGCACCTGTAGATGAGAATATTACAGTGTGTGTGCTGGACTGGCCAGGAGCAGGAACAACGTAATGTTCATCTGCAGAGCATGTGAGGAAGGCCCTGAACACTCTGGAGAATCACATGTGAGGGCAGCAACAGAGCAGGCTGTGTAGTATGCAATGCCACCCTCTGCCCAGGATGTAGCAGAAGGGAGGTGGATTTTGGAGATGCTGCTGAGACATGCAGCAGGGTGAGACACGGCAATGAAGGGCAGAGAAAACAATGGAATATTACAGGAAGGATAAAAGCCAGAGTGTCCCAAGGAGAAATTTCTAAAGTAAGAAAAGGGTGAAAGACCCTTGTCAGAAGCATCACTGCAAATCAGATACACAGAAGTCTTGAGCAAGTGCTCTGCTTCCCTAAAATTTCCCAGACCCCTGTCTGTATGTTCCTCCCTTTTGTCAACGATATCCACACTCTTTGAAGAGATGGGAGTTTCCAGTTTGGGACTAAAAGTACATCCTGAAAAATCACTTCTGGGTGATTTTTTTCCCATCAAAAATCTGAGTTCAAATTTTTGTCATTTCTACTTGAAGCAATGTATTTGCCAGGTTTCTGGTTTAGCCATTGGACCCAAAGCTTGGCTGTTGCAAAGTGTTGGCCTCCTAGTTTCTAAAGTTGCTGAATACTTTCACAAAGGAGAAAATTTTTTGTCTTGTCCAGCATGATAGCAAACAAAAACATTGCAATGGACTTTTGTTTTTGATTTCCCTCAACTCAGTTGGGGAAATTACAGCAACAGGGTTTTGAGGAAGAAAAAGGGACAGATAAGACACACAGAGAGTGACCAGTGTTCCACAAGAGGTTTTAGGGGCAGCTGCAGTTCTGGCTCCTGGAAGGTTGTATGGGGCAGAGCAAAACTCACACCAGATTGGTTTGCAAGAAAATGTAGCTTGCTAGAAAGACTCTCCATGCCCCAAATCTGGAAAACAAAGTTTTCCTTCAGATGTCATGACAAAAGAAGGATCTTGGGAGATGATGTTGGGTTTGCCCGCAGAATTGCTGAAGGGAAGTTTGTCAACAAATCAACACGGATTTGGCTGAAGGTGGTACCTATCTCCAATATATTTACCTCTCCAGTCTGTCTTGATTCAGGAGGCAGCAGATGTCATGGTAGGAGGCAGAGGTGAAGATTGACAGTCGGGTACAGCATTTTCAGAAAGCTTCAGAAGGACAATCCTGCATATTGAACCAAGAGGTTGGTGGGGAGGACAATATGTTTATCAGATTAGCGTTCTTCATGATTAACGCTGGCTCTGGGGGCCTGCTCGAGGCCACTCAGCGATATTCTGGGAGCGACCCTGGTTTCCTGGGGGCTGCAGCTTGCAGTGTCCCCAAACACAGGGTGTCCTCCAGCAGCTCTTTCAGTGCTGGCTGCTCTGTGCGAGAGAGAGCCCCGGGCCAATGGTGAAGGCGCAGGCGAGGACAAAGACCCGAGAGAAGGGCCCTGGTGTGATTTCCAGCTCTTTTATTTCCCGGGGAGAGGCAGCAGGGAAGGCAGGAGAGTGTCCAGGGTTCAGGAGAGGCGGCGCAGGGATCCAGGAGAGCTGAAGGCTTCAGCAACCGAAGGCTCAGACTCAGGGAAAGCAGAGGATTTATAGGGATACAAGCAGGGGAAAGTAACCAATGGGGGTACAAGGATTAGTATGTAACCAATAGAGAACTGAACTGCAACGAAGTTTCTAGAACATAACCTTATACAGAACATGAGGTAATGTAGCAACTAAACAATGAACTGAAACATGTAAACGAAGGTGCAAGGGATGCTGGGGGGTGAACCAAAAAGCTCACCCCAAGCAGAGCATGACTCAGACGGTGGCCACCTCAGGCTGTGCCCACCAGTCTTGAGCCTGTGGGGCTGTGGCTTTTGCCAATATGCCGCCACACATGATGATACCTGCAGTCCTTGTTTTTGGGTGGACATCATGGCCACATCCCAACTGCCTCTCAGAACAAGACCTGGATGCTCACCACTCCTTGGCACATTAATTTTTCCTTTGGAAAGGAGCTTAGGTCTGAGGAGAGGAGCCACGGTGACATTCCCTTCTGAGAATACATATACCATACAGTGCAGGTACTCTGACTGCCACAGCAAAATTCTGTTGTGGTTCCAACTCAAGCTAGCTTCTCTTTTTTTCTCCAGAAAGTGCACAATACACAGTCTTTGAGATGCTGTCTTCAGCTGGAAAAACATAATTAGAGCCATGTTGAAAGGACATCCAGCATTGATTCTTATGGTCAGACTTATTAATTACATCTGCACACTGCACATGGTGCTCTCTTTATGTTTAACTCTGACAACAGAGTCTTCCTTTATAAGATACCCTTGACTTTCTCTAATAAATCATGATCCTTGCCAAACCATGTGATGAAAGAAAGCGAAACATGTTTTTCATAATAGCCACTATCTTTTTATAAGGACTTTTCTACAGAATTTTCCTCCAAGGGTGCCTGTTCTTTTTTTTTTAGACAAAGCAGAGAATTACCCCCCTACTCTTTCTCTTTTTCTGTTTTATCCCACCTCAGATTCTTTCATGTTCCCTTACAACATTTATTTCTTCACTTTATTTTCTTTGCACTTCTGGTGTCTCCCATACTGTTGCCCCGTTAAATCCTTCTTTTCCTTTTAAATTTTGTTTCCTTTTACCTTTTCTTGCTTGACCACAGATGAAGAGCAGACAATGTTGTTTGGGGGAAATAAGAGAGAGAATGGCATTTAAAGGAGTTCTGACACTGGACATGCATCTATTCTGTCTTCTAAAATTTGGTGTTTCTGAAACCACTTCCTAAGCAGTCTTGTGTAAGGTATTAGTAGTAACCCAGGTACTATTGGCCTTGCAAGGTTCTTGCTATGCAAGAGATCCCCAAATCCCCCTTCAGTTTTCCAGGTCATGCTAGTTATCCATTGTTTACCTCTCGTTGTCTAAGACAAATCCTGTGACTTTACTGTCTATATCTTTACCTGGTTACAAGGAAATACAAACTCTTTTTTATTTTATATGCAATCAGTCTACATACCTGAGCAAGCTTTTTCACATTCTGCTGCTTAATTATAAATCATTTATCTTGACAGGCTTTTGGACAATCTGCTGGTTTCCTGGAAATGCCTCAGCTGATTATGAGGTCCAGCACTTCAGCACTGTCTCCTGCTCACAGGTGTCATTGTCTTGGTGTCACTGTGATCTACATTCAAGTGACCAGGAGGAGATGCAAAGAGCCTCTGACTGCCATTGCAGTCCCTTATGGTGCATCAATGGCTTTACAGCAAGGTAAGAATTCTGTAACATTCATTAGAAAAAGAAAACACAGCCATAAGACCAACAATTGCTTGGCTCAGGATCTTCAAATGCACCATAAAACCTGGCTCGTGCTATAGGGGAAATTCAGAATAGCATTTAAGAACAGGACATTGATCTGATTATTTAGATTAGAGATGAAAACAGATCACTGTAAACACACTTCAGTGCTGCTTTCTGCCATGACATTCAGTTCTGTCAGGTGAGGCATCTGCTGTCTCAGATCCTCAGGCAAAGTGAGTTGCCACAATTTTACATCCACAAGATGTCTGCAAATTTACTCTAGCTGAGGATCAAGGAGGTAAGTTCACTGCCTGAACATTCTTTTGCTTCTGACATGAGCTAAAGCAGCTGTTTCTCACTACACAGTTGCCAACTCTGAAAGCAGAGCATGAAGACAACCCTTTTCAGAACATTAAACACAGATCAAAGCCCTTCCTAAGCTGTCCATCAAGGTTTTCCTTTAAATGATCATTCTCATCTCTCATTGCTGTAGCCATAATTTCACCTGAGTTCTTCCATTTATTTCCAGCTTTATTATGTCCTAATGTGTCTCTATTTTTAAAGCTACATTTTTCCCCCTGTTCCTACTCTTCTCCTAATGATTTTAATTAACAAGCTTTGCATACTCGACATCAGAGTAAATCTGGAACAGAGAACCTTTTGGAGATAAGGAAATAGAGGAAGTAAAAAACGGGAAGGGTTTGCTTTGTTTCATTGGTAATAAGCCACTGTTTCCCCTTCTGTAGTTAAAATTACTCCTGTTGGGAAAGGAAGAGTGGGACCCACACAGAAGGCAGCAGACTTGGGAGGGAGCCAAGAACGAACTCTTCTATCACATGTACAATGCAGAGCTGCTTCTCAGATCCATTGTAACACCACACCATTCAGACACCATTTAAAAGTATTGCAGATCACTGGCTTTATGACAGAAAATCACATTTTCATGAGTCAAAACCTGCTTAAGAGATATATTGCTTCATGGGATCATCTGACCAGCTGGGGAGAGAAACAGCCAGCTGCTGGGAAGGATTCTGCTGGACTGGATATCCCCAGGCCTTAAAGAAAGGAGTCAAATTCCTCCTGACCAGGCAAGAAAAGATTTCTGCCTGCAGATTCATTTTTGAGACATCGTCATTTGGGAGCTGAGGCATATTTTGGTGTTCAGAAAATATCAGAGTGAAGGCTTCCCATCCAAAGGCCTCTTGCAACTATGAATCATAAGCGGCACAGTACAAAATACATGTATGAAGTTTAGAAATTTTCTACCTGCATTCATAACAAAATCTTTCACTAAATTCAGCTACTGATCTTTTTACAGGGCATTTTTCTTAATTTTTTTGTAAGCGTAGCTACTCCAAAAATTCTAAATGCCTACTGAAGAACCAGAGTAACCCTTTAACAATATCAGATTATTCAACAACCTCATCTTTCTAATACTCACACAAAACCAAAATTCAAGTACTTATATAAGTACTTTCCATCCCAAAGAGCATGGCTGTGCTCACAGGTTTGATCCTTACTTTTTTTCCTCCAGATGTTACAATTGTTCAAAACAAGATTGATAAAAAATATCAGCCCACCTTTGTATGCTTCTTTGTATGCATATTTAAAATATTTCTGCATACTTACAATACATAAGACTCTCTTCTCAGCACAAAATGCAGGGTCCCTGCTTAGTGACTTTGTACAGTTCATGTTTGTACTGTCAATTGACCCTGGTTGCTACTGAGTATTGCAGTATTGCACCACAAAACTGAAAGACTGGCTTCCATTTATTATTAAGGAAAAAAAAAAAAAAAAAAGAGAGAAAGAAAAAGAAAAGTAACAATTTTCAGTGATCAGAAGTCATCTGTGGTAATGCCCAAAGCCTGTGGTTTATTATTACATCCCAAATGGGTACATTCCACAGACGAATGACCCTTGCGCTGTGCTGAGATCACAAATTACTCAAAACAAGCACATTTTCTGAGGACTGTTTCAAAAGCCTTTCCCTGCAGCCCTGGCTGTCCTGCTGAAGCATACTACTCAGAGACAGATCAGGACTGACTCATGTTGGATAGTGGAGTCCTGTGAGCTGGCACACATACACACTGCTGGAGTCAACAAGAGAGAAATAACCTGGGGTAGGGATTGAGTGGTTGCAGAAAGTGAGGAAAAGGAAAGAAGCTTCCCTGGATTAACATGATCGGTTTGTAAATCTGTTGCAAGCTTATTTTGCCTGCAGATCCACAGTCTGACTTCCTCACTTGATTTCAGACTCTTCACAATGGCCTGCCTGGCAATCACTGGACTATACCTGACCTTGGCTACCATCACTGGACCCAACCCTGACCTGAGGACTAGTTTCTGTGCTTGAGCTCAGACCTGCCTCATCCCTGAAGACCTGTCTAGCAATCTGGACCCTGGATGTTGTGCCAGGTGTGCCCTACTTGCCTCACTCAGGTGTTGTGGCTGGTCCCCAGCTGTCCTGCTGGCTGTGTTACTGCAGCTGGGTCCTGGCCACCCAACCCTGGGCAGCAGCCACCTCCACCATGCCCTGACAGTGTCTGTTGTACCACAAAGCAAAACATGAACTGGGATTTATTTTATTTTGCTATTTTTTGTGAAGGCAGATTCCTGTCAGTTTGTTCCAGTAAAGCAGCTCTTTACTATTGAATATTATTCCACAGTTCATTTCAACACTGGGTAGAACTTGCTGCTGCTGGCCACTGTTTCTTCTTCACTGTCACTTTTCATCACTTTGGTTTCAATTTTACTGTTTCTCATACTGTTTGTAAACATTCTCTTTTCTTCAGAAAAGACAAACTTAACTTAAACCTTAATATCTTCCACACGTTCCTCAGTATTGCTGACAACTATAACCAGCTTTAAAAGTCATATTTCAGTAGCTTTTCACAGGATTTTACTATCTTTGGTTCTTCTTCCTTCAGTGACAATCCAACAGGCTGAACAGATTCTTCACTGGTTCCTCATAGCTCCAAAGCAGTGCAGGGAGGATACAGAGACATTCACGTCTCTGAAACGGTGCCACACCCCACTTAGTTCAGCAGGAGTAACAGAAGCTGAAGGAGTTTTATATGTTGGGTTCCACCAGTGTGGCCTCTGGTGGATGGTGCTGCCTGGATGTGAGCAGAGGATCTGCTGTATCTGTGCAGAGGGCTGGTTACCTTGAGAGAAGGAGCCATGTAAATCGATCCAGAAGCAACTGACATGTAGTCTAAACACAACTGCTGCAGAGCCACTGACAGATTACAACTTCACTGTTAGATTCAGAGCCATACGAGGCCAGATGTAATGATTGGTAACTAATAAAATCCTCTTTACAGAAAGATATGCTTGGAGAAACAAATGCAGCATGGAAACATAGCACCTATTTGTCGTGGAATCATGGAATGGTTTGAGTTGAAAGGGACCTTCAAGGCCATCTAGTCCAACTCCCCTGCAATGAGCAGGGACATCTTCAACAGATCAGGTCTGCCCTGACCTCCAGTGTTTCCAGGGATGGGCCATCTACCACCTCTGGCTCTGGGCAACCTGTGCCAGTGTTTACACTCGAGCCAGCCTCTCTTGAATCAGTCCTACTTGACCTACAGCTGGTACACCACGTGAGTCAAGCTGCTAGAGCTGTGAATTATTGAGTGGTGGCCTGGGCAGCTGATGAATTGATGAATTCAAGTGGTAGAAAACACCTCTAGTGCTGCAGTCAAGTAAAGCTGAAAGTACCTGCCAATCCTACTGAGAAAAGTGCAATACTTGAACAAAGATTAATTGAAAATAATATTGAGACTTGGACTTTAGGAGCCTCCTTATCACCCATAACAAACTTCAGTTTCACTGGCCTAGTGAATTGTCTTTAAACAGCACATTTCTTAAATGACAGCAAAACACTGCTTACTCTTCCCCCTACCACTGCCCTCACTTCCCCACTGATGGAAGCAATCCTGCTAACATCAGGGTAGTAGGCTGCCTGTATGTCTGTTACATGTCTTGAATTAAGTTTCAAAATCTCCTTTGTCCTGCCTGAACCAACTAGCTGTGTTTCCCTTCTTTCTTTTGCAATTAGCATAAATTCCCTCCCACAGTAATAAGATGAACTTGACACAGTCCACATGTCATTTGATGGCCAGTCTGTCTCCTTCACTGTGTTTTACAGTGTCACATCTAGCAGCAGACTATGTCACTTTTGCATAGAAGCTCTTAACATTCACAGCAGATTCTTACTCTCTTCAACAGTCTTCTCAAACATGGTGGAATTCATCTGCTGATTTGAGGATCTGCATGGTCTTGTGATAATGTTACTGCCTTGTGTATTTCCGTTACAAATATCCATCACAGATAAAGACAAAATGTCCTAGTTATTATACTTGCCATGAGATACCTGGACATCTGCCACCATCCTTTCTGGCCTTGGAAAAGTTGCTGGGATGGCTGCTGGCCTGGCCCTTGCATTTATCATCCTGTTGCAGATGGGAAGCAGACTCTCTGGCTTGCCCATGTGGTGTACACCAGCAGCTGGTCCTGTCAGGATGATGTCCTTGTGGCCAGCTCAGCCCAGGGGCCTGGTACTGACAGATGGTTCAGCACCAGGCAGAGATGTCAGTTCCCCCTAATTCAGCATCCAGGTGAAAAAAGGCAGCCAATTTAAAAAGAACTTTTAAGTGTGAAGAAAGAGGAGAATCAGGTAAGCCCCTCTGCATGGCCTCAGAAACAATAAATTGATCTGGATGCAACTGTGCTTTACTGACTCACGGGGAGATACTGGGATTCTGGCAAGGGGCCCAGTCATTTTTGGTGATCCCACCGTCTGCTGTTGCTGCAAGGTGATGACATTCAGCTTTTAATATCCAGCCACTTTAAAGGTGTCTCAGACAGGCTTATACTGGGAACACTAAAAGAGATTAATTCCTAAATAAAGGTCTCATCAACAAAATTTCTGTGCTAAGAAATTTGAAATTTTATGCAAATACTTTCCCGGGACTTTACATATTTTAACATTTCCTGCACACATGACCACAAGAGGAAAACCCCCAAAAACCACAGGAAAATATGGGCAAGCCTTAAATACAGAAATGCCTCTGTCCTCCTCTGCTACAATTAGGTTTTACCAAGCCTGAAGAATGGAGCCTGCACAGCCTCTTTAACTGTGACTGATATTTGGCCTAATGTGCTCTCCTTTGGCACTACGATTGATATATATGAGGCCACACCACAGACTAGAGACTTCCATGATGTTTTTTTTTCAACTTTGAACATCTTTCTCACCAAGGCCACTTCTATTCAGAACATTTCTATTTAGACCTTTTTTTACTGAGCAAGGAGATATGAAAATAGGACCACATCCAAAACCTCCAAGTCTACAGCTGTTTTTTTTTATTTATTACTGATACATAAGGAATAGGTTGACACTGGTGTGATATTAGGCTAAGCATTAACATGCCTGCCAGACCCCGTAATAGCCAAGCAATTATGAAAGAGGTGGGAGTAACATGAACTTTTGTTGCGTGTCGGAAAAGGCTGGTCCTCTGTCTTGACGAACTGTTGTCTTCCTTCTCTCTGCTCCCTCGGGCTGTCAGATCAGAGCCTGTTATCTTAACCTTTGGTGAGACCTTGAGTTAAATCATTACTGCCTGCAGTCAAGTCACCTCCCTGTTTCCACACTCCCATCTTCACTGGCATGTATCTTGCTGTCAGGCCATGGCTGAGGGACAGCTACAACTTATACCTGATTTATTCACATAAAGCTGGTTGCTGAGTCACACAGTCATAGAATGTAGCAAGAAATCTACAGCATTTCAGTATCAGCTTTGTATTTACAACCTCTATATGAGTATTATAAGGCCACTTCCATGAAAGGTGTGCAAGTTCTGCATATTTAGAGGAATTAAAAATTGGGGATTTTAGAGTAACAAAAACAACAGTGAAAATCTCATATTACTGAGATTATAACCAAAGAATACATCATTGTAGAAGTTACTATTTGCTTTAAAGATCTATATTCTTGTGGTATTGTCCTTGAGACTGGTCCAGTGACTGCTTCACTCTGAAAACTTCCATTTCATCAGAGAAAGGTTCTGTAGGAACTAAATCAATTCAGCATTACATTCCTCCTGAGGTGAAGAACCCAGAACAAAGCTCAATGATTATTTAACCCTTCAGAAGATACTTTAGGTGGTTGCTGATCTGCTGAACCCTGTTGAATTTCTGTCGGGGTGGCCTCCATTGGCAGCAAGAAGCTGAAGAATCCAGCATAAATCTAAGCACATGGTGAGCTATCATGTAGCACACAAGGAGAAAAAGACAGGTCATAGCTAGTACAAGAGCCAAGAATTAGTTTTCCTTTATGGTCTATAGGATCTCATTGGGTCCTGTTCCCAGCTGGGCAGAGAGGACAGTTTCACAGACAGCTCTTTCTTGATAGGCCATCCCCAGGCTGTAAAGAATGGAGCCAAATTCTTATTCACCTGCTGAGAAAACTTCTGTGCCCACAAGTTCATCTTTGAAGTGTTGTCTTTTGGGATGGTGGACATTTTCTGGTAGTCAGAGAAGAGGTGGGTGAAGGGGTCCCAACCAAACCCTTCCTGCAACTGACGGAAAAGAATATAGTGTAAAAACAATTAAATTATCATTTCACTGGCATTATTCCTATGCTGTAAACAATAGAAGATTCCATAGGTCTCTGCAGTGTCTTTTAGAAATAATGTAAATTTAGATGAAAGCATTCAACTTTCAGGCTTCAGAGCATAACAAACAGCACTAAACTACAGGAAAATACCTCCCCATTACACTGGCCTCCCAAAACAGAGATCAAAGATATGTTGGGAGTAGCCAGAAGTGCCAGTAACCTACTATACAACCTGCTGCTTTGGGGACAGTGAAAAAACATCAGAGGGAACACGGACTGAATACCTAGAAAGGAGGGCAGGAGAACAAGTGTTGAGAAAAGGTAAAGGAGAGATTATGAACAGGGTATGCTCTGGCTAAGAATAAGAACAAAAGGAATTAATACAGAAAAACTGCTGTTGCTGAATTTTAACTATTCTTTCATGTCCCATTTATTCCAGCAGTCTTGTTAATAACCAGACAGGAGATGGGAAATCCCAACCTATAAGTGTGGGTGAGGCAGTGGCCAAACTGGTAAGGTATTGTGGGAAAATTTCTCCTCTTAGAACTGTTTCACTCTGCATAAACATTTTGGTATTCATTGCACCAAAAAAACCCAGAGGGTGACCCTTCAGCTTGATGATTCAGGTGCTTCCTTGGGATGTGGAAAAATCAGGATCAATACTCCTCCAATAAACATTTTTTTGCTCATAGAAAGTGTGAGAGCTCCCAGACAAGGGAGCTGAGGGATACTCGCTTCACAATGGTCAGTAGCTTAAGCCATCATAATGGACATCTGCTTTACAGCCCCCAGTTAAAATCAAGTTGAGTGCTCTCTCCATTATGCTGATAGTTGCTAGGAGGATTAAGGGAAAGGGGGAAATCTCTCTTGCAGGCTTCCTGAGAGAATGCACTTTAATCTAGGACAGGGTTCATGTTTTAAAGTCTGGACCACAGTGAGGGATCCAGTTCCATGTGCAGGAGCATAAACTGAGTCCATCCTCTTGCCACTTGATGGACTACACTGGCTCTACTCAGTGCTTTGGGTGATATGAATACCCTCATCTTTGTATGGTTTGTAAAAAGGAGCCTGGCCATGTCACTCACCAGGAGACTATCCAAAGCCTGGCTCGTCCAGACACTTTACAGTGCCAAGGTTTTTTTACCAAGTAGCCAAATGTCCCACAGGAAATGTGCTGTGGATTAAAGAGCTGTGCCCAAGTTTGATCCTCCTTTTCCCATGCTGTATAACAAGCAGCAGTTCCTGTTTCTCTTCCAGGGAGAAAGATTAGTATAATGCACTAAGCTGTCCCCCTCAGTGGCTAAGCCCAAGTCTGGCAAAGGAAGGTTTTCAGGAGACACCAGGCTGTTTACATCTCAGGTGCTTTCTGGGCCCAAGATGTACCCTGACTGCAAGCAAACACTTACAAGGCTTCAGAGCTGCAGTCACCAGGCTGCAGACATCCCTCTGACACAGGCTTCACTGACAGCACTAGCATCACACACACTTCTCCCCATTACCTGCAGGTATGTCTCCAGAGCAGTCCACATGTTCCAGTCCTTCAGCTGAGCACCTTTCTTCAGATACTCTTTAATCCTTTCCTTCCGACACTGTGGCTTGAGTGCTTGGTGGGCCTGGTGCCTGGGAATGCCCAGCACCTCCTCATGGACATAGACAGACCAGAGGTTGCACGTGGCCTCGGTGGTGTGAGGGGGAAACTCCCACGCCTGCCGCTGTTGATTGTGTCCCAGCTCATGGATAGGACCCCAAAGGCCTGCAGTCTGCATGTGCTGCACGTCTAACATCTCCTTCACCGAGTCCAGGTGGCCCATGATGGGGTAGCCAGCATGCATCCAGCCTGCAGGAAAGACAGGTAACAACACACGTCACTGAGTTCTCACCTCAGTGCCTCTCAGACATAAATGACCATTTTGTTTGTTTCATTAGTGCTTTTCCTTCATCTCACAAATAACACTTTTTTTCTATTACCATGAATGACCAACTTTTGCCCATGTGAGGTAAGGAAATAGATCAAGTTTCACCCTAACCAATAGTCAAGGAACACCCTAACAAATAGTCACCCTAGCAACAGTCAAACAAGTAAAGGTAGCACCGAAGCATCAGTTAAGCACAACCTGCTTTCCCTTTTTATACATAAACATACACCCATGGCTGGACTGAGGTTGAGATTTTAGCATGAGGAGAACAGCCTGACCACTGCCCAGAACACACCTGAACTCTCACAAGCTGAGCACAGTTGACACCAATGCAATCATGCAATGATGTGATTCTGCACCGTGGCACTCCTTGAGTGCCTCTGTGTACAGTGTGGATACTGCAGCCTGCACTCCCAGTAGTCAGTAGTATGGATAAGACATGGAAAACACAGGTTGTCATGCTTAAGGGCTGCAAAGCTTCTCATACTTAAGCCTGGTTTTAACCTTGCAGAATAGCTGTTCTGTAAACAGCTTCCCAGCAGGTTGCTAGGCAAGAAACTTGCACTGCAAGGGATTTTACTTGTGTCTCCTTGCTGTCTTCTTCCCTTCTTCTTGAAGATTCCCAAAATTTCATGCAAGAGTCATGCCCCCAAACTCAAATACCTATTGTAGCAGGTGATAAGCAGCCCTGTACACTCAACATATAGGGAGGCTTGTGAATGAACATGAGTGGCAATCCCTTTTTCTGCAGGAACTAGTGAATACGAGTATGAATGACATGGAACTAGTTTTTGCAGAACTAGTGAAGATCTTGAGCTTCCTCTTTTTTAATACCAGGGATATATGCAACTAGCATCAACAGCACGCAAGAAATTCAGATCCAGAAATATGAGCGAAACCATTTAGTCCACCCAAGCCAGAAGAAATTTTATGTCTGCAGACTATGATATTTTTAACTGGCATTTGCTCAGCATAGCAGAACTTAACACTCCCAAGATGTGCCACAAATTCTTTCCATTGTAGCTTAGCAAAAGTTTAGGACATCAGGATTCATGCCAAGCCCTTGTCTCATTGTGGGAGGATGAAGTTAACCATTTTATTTTGAAACACAACTGAGCAAAATTTTCATTGCAACGTTCCATGTTTACCATATAATTTGATTCTAGATCAAAGGCACTCAGTTTGTAACTAGGAAAGCTGGAGTGGGGGAACATCAGCTGCAAAAATACTCTCGTGGGCTTTGACAGCAATAACAGATATTGCTGCCATCATCTCAGGCACACATCTTCTTGGCTTAAGTTTTGCCCACAGTAACCTTTGTGGAGCCCAATCTCCAGCAAGTAGGCATGCAGAGGTTTAAAAGTTGTCACTGAACCCATGAGAGCACTCCTGTGGCTGAGTCAGAGAAAAAACAGAAATGGGGTCACTGCTTCCCAGCTGTACTGGCTCTGCAGTGCATTCAGGAGGGAGAATGAGTAACTGCATGTGAGCTGAAGCCACTGCAGTCAGCAGCTCTGCCTCTTAGCACACCCCGACAGAAGAACAGCTGAGGAGACACCACCAGTTTTGAGAGCAGGGAGGCATCTGGAAAGGTCAGTATGTTTTTCAAGCCCTGCCTTACCACGTTTCCACCCTGATGGAGTAGCTCACAATTATGCAAGGCTCACAGTCATTTAACACCTCACATATGCTCCCGGTCTGGTTTTAGCAAAATAACCTTGAAGGAACAGACACTGCTGCTAGAGGCCACTTGCCTCTTCGCCCCAGAGAAGGCCATATGGCAGTGTACCTACCACATGAGATCTGGACATCTGTTACAATCCTCTCTGGCCTTGGGAATTTTGCTGGTATGGCTGCCAACTTGCTTATTGCCACCATGATCTCGTTCCACAGAGTCAGCAGTGGCCGTGGGTTCTCCATGTGGCGGATGCTGTCGGATGGCACCGTCAGGATGAGATTCTCCACTGCCAGCTCTGCCCAGGGAGCAGGGTAGTGCCGGATACAGGCCTTCCACTGCCTCTCACAGGTCTCCCCTACAGCAACAACACAGAAAATAAGCACTGCTCTGACTTTTGAGCATGATCACAGGGGTCAAGCTTGGAGAAAGAGACCACAGTCATGAAAATTTCTTGGAAAACACTATGTGGTAGTTGCATGACTGGGAGTGGTGGCTGCTAAACAGCCAGTCCTCAATTTGCTCTTGGGAAGCCTCTTCAGGCTATTTAATAGGTAGGAAACAGAAAAAGCACTGGCATATAATAGAGTAGCATAAAAAGAACAGATCCGTTCTCCATGAGAGAACAAGAAGCATCAGGTTTCTCCAGTGTCTCATTTCTTCTTTCCAGCAGAGATTTGCTGCTCCACGTAACAACCCTGGTTCTGTTCAGTTTGACAGAACAGCAAGAAGAAGTTGCAGCCAGGAGGAGAAGAGAAACTGCTGGAAACATGGTAAGTTCAGCAGAGATGTATTGTAGGGACTAGAGATGGCCATATGGGGGCACAGTAAAACAGGCAGAGCACAAGACATGCTCTGCTGTGGCAGACATCAATCTCCCTTTCCCCAACACAACGGTTTCCATCAGAAATGATAACCCCAAACTCCAAGAACATCGGTGTGGACAAATCCTGCTCATTTTGTGGAAGCTTTTTCACCTAGTTCAGGCCACATAGCAGGCTCAGAGTGAGAAAGTTACTTACCCAAAAGCAGAGATTCATAGAATCATAGAATAGTTTGGATGGAAGGTGATATTAAAGGCCATCTGGTCCAACTCCCTTGCTATGAGCAGGGACTTCTTCAACTAGATCAGGTTGCTCAGAGCCTTGTCCAGTCTGACCTTGAACGTTTCCAGGGATGGAGCATCCATCACCTCTTTGGGCAAGCTGTTTCAGTGTTCCACCATCCTCATTTTAAAAAACTTCTTCCTTATATGTAGTTTGAATTTAATTTCTTTTAGTTTAAAACCATTACCCCTTGTCCTATCGCAACGGGTCCTGTTAAAGGGTTTGTCCCCATCTTTCTTGGACTTGCCCTTGGTGGAGCCAAGGTTCTGGCTGTCCCAAATCACCTCCCTGTCCTCTGTGTGCCTTGGCATAGCATCCAGGAGGATTTGTTCCATGATCTTCCCAGGCACAGAACTGAAGCTCACAGGTTGGTAGCTCCTGGGGGCCTCCTTTCTACCCTTTTTTAAAATGGGTAGAAAAATAGGAATCCCAGAGGACAACACAGCAAGGAAACTAAACCTGGGTATTCCTAAACCCAAGGATTGCTAAGACCTTCCCAAGCACAGGACCATCTTTACTTTCAGTCACTGAGTCGGCAGCATCTGTGAGCAGCCCTAGGCAAAAAGCACCAAGGTAAAACATACCAAGCTTGAAGAAAGGAGCTCTGACTGCCCCTTCCACCGTGATGGGCACATTCCCCAGGACACTCTTTGCTGGTACTATGATGTAAATCAGGCCACCCCAGAGGCAGGAGATGGATTGTTCCTGGCAGGCAACATCACAGGTGCGTATTACCACCGGGGCCCGCTTCAGCTCCTTGGCATGAGAGAGGTCATCCGTGTGGCACCCAACCTGCACCTGGCAAACACAAGTGCAGGAACAGCTGCTCAAAGGTCTCCCAGGCTGACCTGGCAGACTGAGCTCTCTGCTGCAGCACTGTCCCTGCAGAGCACGCACACAGAAGCAGCCTTCCGACTCCAGACTAGTTCAAGTTTCCAGCCTGTGGTGACCAGAAGGAGTAAATACAATGAAAAAAAAAAGGTAAAGTTAGTGCTATCCCCATCTCAGTCTTACAGCTATACTCGCATTATTACTGTTTTAACTACATCCTTCATCAGCAGGCCAGGGTACTGCAGTGAATTCTTTCACTGCACCGGACTTGCACTGATCCTCCAACCTTCACCAGCATCAAAATCACTTCTTATAACATGAGCTGGAGAGATGTGATCACAACTGGCTTCTTTTATTGTGTCTCTTCCTTGGAGCCCTTCTAGTAAAAGACAGTGTGTGGCTGCAGGATCAGACAGAAGCACCAGAGTTGACTTTGCATTCCAGCTGCAGGGAGGTCACTGCAAAAAATACCCAAGCAGGTAAACATTTACCTCTTGTATTTTGCAGAGAACAAGATCCCGAGTGTGCATATCTGATCTGGATGCATCTACACAAGCAGTAGTGACAGCGCTATCAAAGGAATTTGTGAGAGATCTGGAGAGATGGAATGAAGCTTGGTGCATAGAAGGGCTCCTGTACTTATTATGGGCCTGAAAATCACCTTGATCAGTTAGTTCTCTTTGCACAGTAACAGAACAAACACAACTGCCCTCAGGCAGCCACACTCATTTATGCCGCCAGCACAGAGAATAGGAGGAATGCAAAAGAAGAGAGTGTGGACACAAACCATTTAAAGTGACGAGAAAGCATTTAAAGTGCCACAGGGTGGCAGCAGTAGGAAAGGACGGAAAAGATAGCAAAAGTCACTAGGGAGAAAACCCTTCACTGTGCTATTTTTGAGTGCTCACCTGACAAATACAGAGGTGTAAACCAATGTCAAGTAGAGAGAGCTTACCTTCAGACCAGCACCGACCACCAGGCAAGGACAGGTTATAACTGCTGTGTGCCCTTCAGGGAGGTAGAGTCCTGTGCTCCTCCAGGCTGTCTTTCCTAAAAGGTAAGAGAACACAGTCTTAAAACAGCCAAACACTTCTTTGTCTTGACCATTACAGATCCTGGAGATTTCAAGTTGCAACAGAAGAATAATCTTCCATCCTTTCCATTGCCCTTGCTCTACACTCACAGAACCATCCCGCATTTACCCAACCTGGCAGAAATACAGTTTCAAAGAAATGAACTGCATCATTGCACCATTAGCAAGCAAGCAAGCACACCCAGATTTAAACTTCTGGAAATGCAAAGCTTAAATGTGTTTACTAGTATCTTTCAAAAATAAGAAAAAAAAAAAAAAAGAAGCCAAACCCCCAACACCTCCTACACCCAGATCCTCATATCTTACGGTCGTTGTAAGAGGTGCCAATTATGGTGGTATTAAACATGGAGGAAGTTTTAATGGTCATAAAACATTTCCCAAATAACAGACTGACAGTGGCATCGTATTTTCCCTTAATGACTGGTACTGGAGCCCACAGGAATTATCATTTCTAGTTGACCAAAGTGATGAGAAAGACTCAAAAGACCAATCTACGCTACGTGTAGCTATAATAAGAGTATCCCACCATACCACTACAATTCAGCATGTTTCTAGACAGTCTTCCCATGAAAATGCAAGTCTCCTCAGCATAAATCTCTTTAAACTCTTCCAGTTTACAGCACAATACTGATCCACCCCTGCTGTACTGATGGGGCAGATTCCACTCTCTAATTCTGACATAAAGTTTACTTAGGCATATTTCAATACAAACACAGGAAATCCTAAAGAGAGCTGAACTGTCATAAAGCATCCAAGTGACAACCTTTCCTGTCAACCAAGAAAGCAGGACCAGTTTTGTCAAGGAAAACCTAATCCAAGGAAAAATGCAAATTAGACTATATCACAGTGTTTCACCAGTTCACCTCAGTTTTGCTGAGTTTGCACCAAAGGCAGTTTTGAAATGGTGTTCAGAGTTTGCTAGCACTTCTTTTTTGTTTATGTGAAATGACACAAATTCTGAATATTTTCTGCTTTTGTCCTGACCCAGTAGTGCCAAAAGCAGTGAGCAGTTATTCTACAACTTTTCTCTCTGTGTAGTCTCTGCACTCAGACATTGCCATTTCAGAACAGTCTCCTTTATCTCATTAGAACAATTTGGAAACAACTCCTCTAAATCATAGTCTAATATGAAAAAAGTCTGTGCAGAGAATAAAGCCCACTAGTGGAATTTAACCTAGAGTTTAAATGTATTGGTTGTGAGCATGAAACTCAGCAGGCTGGTACAGATAAAAGGCCTAAGCTCAAACAAATCATTCATGGTCTGATTACCCAATACCTTGGCTTCAGTGGTGGTGTCAGCCCAAGAAGTGCCTACCATAATTCCAGCCTGATGTTTTCATGCCCAAAATCAGATCTTCACTCCACTCCCTGTGCTGATGCAACAAGCTGTGGGACTGTGCTTCAACTCAGGCTGAAATTATTTAGATAACAAATAAACCTTTTGTTTCTAACTCTGGCCTCTTTGTAGGATGGCTCCACAGATGGCTGTATCAGCACAACTACAGCAACAGCACCCTCCAGTGTAGAGTCCAGGGTTTCTCAAAGAAGCTTTCTTGCCAAAGCCATTGTGCTGTGCAAATGCCCTGCGGTTCCACTTGTTAGGGGTTCTTCTCCCACCAATGCCCGTGCACCAACAGGGAGGAAGCAGGACTTCCATTGTGTGTTTCAGAGTGCTGAGATCAGGGATGGCAACAAAAGGAGCCGCTACACTGAGGTCAGCCTCTTCTCGAACCTGTGGTGAAACCGCACATCTGTGCCCATGTTCAGACGTACACAGGCACAGGCACAGGCACACTGAGGCTCGGAGCCCCAGTGATCCCAGCAACAGGATGCCTTGAAACGAAGAGAGAGACACTCCTCACCTGGGTTTGTGCCATCAATTTCCACAGTGACAGGAAGGGCACAGATGTCAGCAGCAGATTTCTGCACCAGGGCAGCACTGTCTGTCATGGTGAGGGACAGCTCGGTCGCCATGCACAGAAGCACTGCCTCTTTGGAGTTGCTCTTGACAGGGCAGTGCCTGCTGACCTGAGGGATCCCGCTCCTCTGGAGCACTTTGGTCAGGATGCGGTGGAGCGAGGCATAGGCTGGGCAGTCATGGGCTGGGATGTGCAGGAAGGCGGCGCAGTCCTGTGCCAGTCGGTGCAGCCAGCCCTTCAGGGGCTCTGAGAGCCCCCCGTGTTCCTGCACCTGCGTGCTGAAGAGCAGGAGCGCCCTGCGGAAGTGGTAGTGCTCCCCTGGCCCCACGGGCGGGTACTTGGCTGCCCGGGCGCTCTGCCCCAGGATGCTCAGCCCAAAGCGGTTCAGGATCCTGTTGCCAGGATATTTTGCCACAGCAGCTTTGCCACGGTGCTGGGAAGCCCAGTACCAGGCCTGGCCCCCCACCAGCAGGCCACCTCCCTCTGCCACGAAAGCATGGATCCTCTCGGCATCTCTGTCGCTGTAAGAAGAGCAGCAGTACACGCTGATGTCACCTGCCAGCTCTGACACCTGCCACTTCACCTCCGCCCCAGACAGGAGGCTACACAGCTTCTTCAGGCGGGGATCCACCCCCACCAGCCCCTTTCTGCCGGCATCCAGCCAGGAGACAGCATTGAGCACGAATCTGGCCAGCTTTGGGGAGCACAGATGGCTCTCGTGGGTCGCCACCACCACGCGGCCGCGGCCGTAGCGCGCGGCAGCCAAGAGGCAGCAGTGGGAGCTGTCCAGGCACAGCGGGAAGGAGAGGGCTCCGTGCACCAGCAGGGTGGAGGGTATGCCCCCCGTCGCCAAATCCAGCTCCGACACACCGCGCAGGAGAAACTCGGCATCGAGGCCCAGGTTGGCATGGTGCCTGCAGAACCAAGAGAGGTCCAGGTTAGCCCCCAGCCCAGAATCCGTGGCACTCCAAATGATTGGCAACCCAAATTGTTTGGTGTCATAGCTGAAATTTAAGGAGTTCGTTTTTTGATTTCACAGAATATTCCGAGTTGGAAGGGACCCACAAGGATCAGTGAGCCCAGCTCTTAAGCGAACGGCCCATATGGGGACCAAGCCCACAACTCCGGCGTTACTAGCACCATGCTCTGACCAACTGAAATCATCTCAGTGGCCATCCTTCCCTCTTCTCTTTCCCTCATCCTAGTGCATGATACTGTCAGTTCTTTCATTTAAAAAAGTCTATAAATACCTCATTTTTCTCCTTTTAAAGTCTCAGTTTTACAGCCAAGCAAATCTGTAGGAATCTCAGCACTCATTTAGAAAAAGGAAATAGGTCAAAAGGAAGTTTCCAGATGTCTGACTTTGAAGAGCCACTTGAAAATCTAAATACACTGCAGAAATTCAAAATTCAGACCCTACATATTTTTTAAAGTGTAGGTTTAGACCGTATATAATGTAGGAATTGGCATATCTCCTATAACTTTCCCCATCTGCCCCACCCTAGCCTTTATCAACTAGGCAAGCCCAAAAGATTTCCCTGTGCCTTTTCCTAGGCTCTGCCAATGTTGGGAACCACAGAAAGGAGAGCTAGGACAGATGGGCTACATGGACAGGCAGACACACAGCTAGACAAATAATGAGAGACTAGAAGTTGAATCAGAGCCCTAACACACACCTCACATTACCTCACATTGTTGGTCTCCACAATAAAAAGAGATTAAGCTGTGCCAGGCTCTCTTATCTCTGCTATTTCCATATAACTCCTATATGTCACTGTGGAGAAAGACATGCTGAATTACTCTCATTTGCTTTGTGTACACTTTCCCCTGGTTCTGCCAAACACACTTTCTCCCAACACCTGTAAATTATCTGTTGTTACATGGCCACTACAGCCAACTCAGTAAGAATAAATGATGCTGTCCTTCTGCACGCCCGTAAGACAGGAATTAAATCTGCACCTCTCCTTTGGTTATGACTTCACTGAGGCCCTTTGTCACAAAGAGTATGTGCCCAGGCATATGGTGCAGCCCCTGCCTCAGACTGATTCTCTGCACACAAAGCCAGCAGGAAGGCCCAGGTGTACAGAGCTGTTGTGTTACCCAGAAATAAGAGATCTAAATTTCTCTGTGGCTCTGGATTCAAGCCAAATCCCCACAAAAACAACTTAAACAATAACTCAACCTGAATTCTTGTTAATTGTGATGTAATTTTTCTGTTGAATTCTCCACCCCTCTCCCTCTTCTATGCACTATGCATGAAGCAGTGGGAACTCGCCTGTGCAATGCAGGTGGTAACAAGAAGCAACTTTTAATTAAGCAACCTGATTTGTTATCTGTGTCCTAAGCACTTCACTGAATCCAACACCTGGGATCTCTACTACCTTTACTAGTAAACAACAGAAAGCATCACATTCCATTAATTGTTTGAAAATATTAGAAATGTAGTACTGTATATCCACAAGGAAAAGACTATGAAAGAAAGACTTGTGGGGAATGTTACTGTAATTGTGGCTTTCACCACAGTGAAATGGAGCTGCCACACAGAGGAAGTGCAGCAGCACTCATGCTCTTTGGAGAACCTACTGTGCCTTGTGTAATTCAGCAGAAAGTGACAGGAGAAAGAGCCAGGCATAGCCATTGGCGAGGTGAAGAAGACAGCAGAGCAACATCCAGGACTCCAATGCCTGGTCGGCAGTGCAGTCGTAACAGCCCTGGGTTTTACACCTGATGCTTCAGGATCCAAAGAGCCAGGCTGGAATCCCAAACAAACCAAGAGCACTGAGATTTCCTGTCCACAGCCTGTGTCAGAAGCTGAGAAGGGAGGAGGCACCCAGCCTCAGCTCTGGACAGCTTCAGGGCCATACCTGCAGAAGGCAAATTCCTGCAAGGAACAGGCTAAACAGGTTTAGCAGCTGTCAGCCAGAGCCTGGCCCAGAGGGCTGACCTGCTGCTTCATCTCCAATCTGGTTTTCAGCTGTGGGAAAGTTGCCCTCAATGTACACATGTGTGGGGAGAGGGAGAGCACTCCCTCCTCCTGTCCCTGTGTCGTTGAGTGTGTCACTCAGGTACGCTTGATAAGTCAGACTGATCTAAAAGATGACTCCTCTCATTTCCTTCCCCTCTAATGGATTCCCTAGGCCTCGCCCTGCTGCCCTGGAAGCAGATGAAGACAGCATTCTTTCCAATTGCAAAGAGGTAAAAGGTCCCCTTTAAATTGGAAGGCAACAGTTGCATCCCATCCAGCATTCTCCACACCTCACCTCTCACCTCACAAATCTTCTACAAACAACTCACCTGCATAACCTAAGCAGTTGTTTAAACAGAGGGCAATTCAGATACTCACGGGACAACTAATGGGATCTTGGGAATCCTCTTGGCAACTTTGAAGACGCCTTTTTCCACAGCATTTCCTGTGAAGTACACGCCAGCCACGCCCGTCACCTGGTTCCCAGGGAATTCGAACAGCACCTTCTCCTTGCCGTGCTGACTTGCCCAGTGCCAGGCTTGGCCTCCAATGAGCAGCCCTCCCCCCTCTCTGACAAAGCCGACGATGTCTTCGGCCTGTGAGCTGTCATAGGCGTGCATACAGAACACCCCCATGGCGGGGCTGAGCTCTGCCCCCGCCTGCACGCAGGTGCCAGCCCTGAGGAGCACCTGGGGCAGGGAATCCAGCCCAGGATGAACCCCCACCAGGGCCTCGGGGCAAGGCTTGAGCCACTCCACAGCATTTCTGAGGAACTGGGAGAACTTGGGGTCCTTCAGGATTCCTTCATGGGAAACGACCACCATCCGGCCCTTCCCATACTGTGACACAGCAATCAGGACCTGCTTCTTACTGCTCAGGAGCACAGGGTAGGCATCCTCTCCAACAAGGAGCAGCTCACAGGGAACAAAACCACCAGTGAAGTCCCATGGCCCAACACCATCCACTAACAGCTCATAGGTGGCAGAGGGTTTCATTTCCAGGACACTCCTGGCTGGTGGAAGGAAGAAAAACATCCATTGCAGTATGGCTCAGCAATAAAAAAACCAGCAGTAACAACACCATGGAGTAATTTATTTTGTTGTCTAGTAGGAACTCCAGAGAAAGAGGAATCAGCCTTGTGGTCACAACTTTTTCAAGGGTTTGGTTGGGGTTTTTTTTTTTTTTTTTTGTTTGCTTGTTTAGCTTTGTTATGTCACTATTTACCATTTAAATAGAAGTGACAAGTGTATCACGGTTATGGAATCAAAGTGACTTTCAATAAATTCTGCTATGCACCAACAGGGAAATAAAGGCACTCACTTTCCCATTAACAATTTATTTAGAGAGGGAAGTGGTGGAGGCTCCAGGAAGCCTAGTAGGAACTGGCATGGTAAAGGTGGTTTACACAGGAACAGCCAGAAAATGAATATCAACACAATGCACAACATAATTCAAACATGCAGCTCACGTTTTATCTCCTAATTGGATACATACAGAGCTACACACTGTTGCTGCCACATTATATTCCAAAATTGTACTTTTCTACCTCCATTTAGGCACTATAAGCTCTTGCTTAGTATTAGGAGGTGCTGTGAGGGGAGAAGAGTCAGCAAAAATGATGGAGACGACCAGCTCCCCTGGAATAACCGCCAGTTTAAGGCACACAGCACTAGGAGAGCAGGTCTGGGCACAGGAGATTCATGCCCTAGTTCCCTGATCATGATCTCAAGAAAATAATTTCCCTTTCCCATAGCTTTGCTTCACCTGTTTTCCCATCTGTGAAGTAAGGAGAGTGGTACTGACCTCGATTGCCAAGCCCTTTGAGGTCTGTGAGTGACACGTGCTCTGTTAAGGCTCCCTCAGTTTGAAAGTTTGGCTCAGCTTTCCCCTGAAGTTCTCTTCTGCTGGGCTGGGGCAGCTGTGGCTGTGCAAACAGGAAGGCTTTGAGGTATGAGAGTACGACCCAGTCCCACCCAGTCTGTGTCATTCGGGATTCGGAAGAGCGACTTAGAGCACAGCACCTACGGCAAGGGAAGGAGCTGCTCCGAAGGGGTGTGGCCCCTTCCCCTGCAGCATCCCGCGGCAACGCCAGGCTCCGCACGCACTTCATATGTGGCTGCCCTGAAAGCAAATCCTTGTCATACAAACACAGGCAAATGGCGAGTCCTGGAGAAGCTGCATCCTTGATCTGGATGTGTCACAAGCCCCAAGGTGCTGAGAAACAGCAACCTGATCAAGAATGACAGTATTGCTTATCCTCTCTGGACGTGCCTGGAAGCTCTGTTTTTCACCAAAACTATCACAGGACTCCACTATTGTTTTGTGTATGATTCACGAGTCAAAGCTGCTGATTAACATGGGATAAAAACTACACTGCCCAGTAATTCAGCACTTGATTGCCGGCTTAGTCTGAATCCCAGCTTTGTTTCCCTGGGTTTGAAGAAGTCCTACATTTAACAGCCAATACAAGGTCTAAGTGGTTTAGGGTGTTTTCTAAGCAATCATGCCGCAAAGTAGAAACACAGCCTGGGAAAATACTAAGGGTTTATAAAAAAAAATACTAAAGGGTTTTTTGGTTGCTTCTGTGGTTTTGCTACTAATGTGCCTATATTGACACACAGATCGTGGTGCAGGGGAGAGGAAAAGCAGGTGGATAGTTTCAACAACTCAGATTAAATTACATAATCACAGAACTATGGAATAGTTTGGATTGGAAGGGACTTTAAAGAACATACAGTTTCAAACGTCTTGCCATGGGCAGGGATACCTTCCACTAGGCCAGGTGCTCAAAGCCCCATCCAACCTGGCCTTTAACTATTCCACAGCTTCTCTGGTCAACCTGCTCCAGCATCTCACCACCCTCAGTAGAGAATTTCTTCCTATAATCTAATCTAAACCTGCCCTCTTTCAGTTTAAAGACATTTCCCCTTGTCCTGTCACTCCATGCCCTCATAAAAAGTCCCTCTCCAGCTCTCTTGTAGCCCCTTTAGGTTCTGGAAGGTGCTCTAAGGTCTCTCCAAAGCCTTCTCTTCTCCTGGCTGAACAACCCCAACTCTCTGAGCCTGTCTCCATAGCAGAGTTGCTCCAGCACTCTGAATGAGCATCTTGGTGACCTCCTCTGGACTTGTTCCAACGGGTCTGTGTCTTCCTTGTGCTAGGAACCCCACAGCTCAATGCTCCAGGTGGAGTCTCACAAGGGCAGAGGGGTAGAATCCCCTCTGTCGCCCTGCTGCCCACGCTGCTTTGGATGCAGCCCAGGACACAGGTGGTTTTCTGGGCTGTGAATGCACATTGCTAGGTCATGTTGAACTTCTTGTCAACCAACACCCTCAAGTCCTTCTTGGCAGGGTTGCACTCAATTAATTCTCCACCCAGCCTGTGTTTGTGCTTGGGATGGTCCCTCAGTTATTCTACATGGGGACAACCCACAGGACTATGTTTGAAGTAAACTCAGCAAACTTAGCCCTCACCTTTCTTCTTATCTAAGGATCTGAAAAAGCTAACATCCTACATTCTCGACCTAGGAACACTGCTTCTCCCTGGCATTTATGCAGAACAAGGTGTGGCTGTCTGGGGAAGGATTTTAACTCTCTTAACCAAAAGCAACTGTGACCATGTAACAGAATTCCCAATTCCTATGCAATCACAATTTCTCCATTTCAATTGTATTAAGCATTTCAGAGGGCAGAGAAGGAAGAAAGTGCACACATTAGACTCAGAGCAGAAACAACTACAGATGATCTCCTCTTTCTAGAGAGAGAAGGGAGAAACACAGCAGGGACAGGGAACATACATATCTAATAAGAAATGAAGGAAGCTGAAGAAGACTGAGCTGGACGTCCCTCGTGTCAATTAGAAGGAAACAACTACTAGACCTGCGCACACACAGAAGGGAGAGGAAGATCTTGGCTCCCAGATGCCTTCCTTCTTAACTTGGTAGTAAAAATTCTCCATGACAGTGTCTCAAGAGAAACATTCTCGATTCCTTGTCTTCCCTCCTGCCCCTTCCACCTCTCACCTCCAGGGAGCTTCCACTCCCTACAGAGCTGAGAATATTGAGAGTAGGTATCGGAGCGTACATTTATAAATCCCACTAGATGACTAATTGTTTTCTAACCTTTCTTCTGTCCTTGGAAAAGGGACAAAAATGCCATGAGAAGGTAATTGCATTTCGTTAAATGCAGACTTAGGATTCCATCATCTGCTGTCCAAAAGCCATCACACACAGGCAAAAGAGACGTGGTACAAAGCAAGAATACCCCTTGGTCCACTCAGGAAGAATATCTGTGAGACAGATGACCTAGGGGAGCTCTAAGGGTGAATAAGGGAAGAGATTTTGTGTGTGAAGCGGTCACTTTGGGAGAAGTCTTAAGGTTCCTGTAAAACCTGCGAGGATCTCCATGAGTAAAAATTACAGCATTCTGCATCTGTGAGGAACAGGACAAAAGACAGGACAGACACTGAGGTGTATCACCTGTGTAGAACATAGGCAGCCTAAGTGAGCGAGACACACAGCTTCTAGGGATTTAGCTCTTCCTAATTTGGGCGGACCCACGGGTTTTCCAGCCTTTCCTCTCTTTCAGATTTGCAATCTGTCTGCACAGTAACTAAGAAGCAAGAATGCTGCAAAGTCTGTAGGCAGTAAAGAATTGCTGCTTCTTCCTATGTTTATTAACAAATTGAGCAAGGAGGGGAATGCTGGCATTTGGCATTTGCTGAAGAGACAAAAAAATACTTATTTTCATTATGTCTGTTCATCATCAACAAGGTTTTAAATTGAAAGAGGGCAGATTTAGATTGGCTATAAGGAAGAAATTTTTTATGGTGACAGTAGCAAGACACTGCAATGGTCCCAACATCCACTCTGAACTTCTCTGACGGAGACAGAAAAAAGGGATGGAGAAGTGGGAGGAAGCCAAGCAAGAAAGTTTGCATGGGAAGACAAAAGTACCAAAAAATACATTTAAAAAGCCTTTCTAGAGTTATATAATAAATGTAAAAAACCCAAAGTTAAGTAAGTCTAAGGGAAATAGAAACAAAGAAGAAGCAGATTAGGTTGCAGATTAATGAGAACTCCAAAATTAGATCAAAAAAGCAATTACCAAAGGAAGCTAGTATATTTACTTATTTTTAACAATGACAGTTCTAAGAGTTATTAGGAAACAGTCTGAAAATTGATAAAGCCGAGGAAAAAAAAGTATTTTTTAGTAAAAATGCAGCTGGATCAGTCAGGTAATTGCCATGTGTAATTACTGTTCTTGGTGTTATGGCACTCCACAGGAATAGATTACAAAACATTACCATTTTCAAGCCTAGTAAAATGTTTCTGTGGTTTAAGAAAAAAACCCAACCTGAACTGCCCATTCTATCTGGTGGTGTTAACATTAGGGTACGTTCACTGGCTAATAGGATGCAAACAAACAGAAAATCTAAATGTCTAAACATCCATTCATCCAGAAATCTTAATTCCTATTAATGCAAGGAAAGAACAAAATGAAAGCAACTGATGAAACATAACCAGTTATTTTAAAATTAATTTTGTATTTGGAAAGGTAAATAACATGTTAATTAAACTTAATTTTACTAACTTTCTGTGAGTTGAAAGCAGGCTAATGAGCTATGATCAGTAAAGCCTGATCATAAAGACTGATACACCAAATTAGAAGAGATATCTATACAAAAGGTGCTGTTACGTCTTTCTGAAAATCTACACCTGTGACCTAAAAACGAGAGCACATATCTCATAAATGAAATTACCAAATAATAGAAATCAATGTGCAGAAGCTCAGGGGAAGAAATCACGACCTTGCCAGAAAATAAATCAAAAAGAAAAAATGAGACCTCGCCTGACTGCAAGTTCTAAGGCCTGTAGTTTTAGAGAAGTGTTGACATCTGTTGGTGAACAAAGAGCAGAGCAGCTCAGAAATCCCTGAGAAATGCAGGCACAGAGCCCTTTTCTAACCCAATGGACGGGTTGAGTCTCATTTTCATGCCTGCTATACAACAGCTCAGATCACTCTCCTTTAAATGTTGCTTGATTTTAGAGCAAGGGATGAGTGTAACACCACTGTTTTCATTCGAAAAGGAGCACAAAAGATGTCTGATCTCTTTGAATGTGGGCTGTGCCAACCTACTACAGTGCAGCGATAAAGTAAAGAATAGGGAAAACCAACAACTTTATCCCTCCTGAACTAAAAGGATGGCACAGGACTTGATTTGCTATATCCTGTTGGGGATAGCAAGGGAAAGCAGGGATGCTGGGACTGCTCAGTGAAGCAGGGAATGAAGAACAGGTAGGGTATAAGTCAGGTGATGGGCAGCAGCTGATGTCACACAACATAAGAGTGTAGGGTTAGACTGATGAAAGTTTGTGCCCTATTGCAGACTTCAAGGGTAGCACTACTTATTGCAACAAAAAGAAAGTGCAATTCCATAAACTGAGCATTGCTTCCTCCTTATCACCATTATTTTTTACAATGAAGCAAGCAGAAATAATTAAAGCTGATATCCCTGATCTCTTAAGTCATATTCTTTTTCAGCTCAGTATGAGTGTGACACATCAACAGATAAACATCTGGGGGTTCTTTCAGATTTTGAGAGTAACCAAACAATCCCTCAGAAGAAATATATGCCAAATTAAAAATAAAAAAAACCACCTTTGACGTTTACTTAGCTCTTTGTTACAATCAATGTTTTAAAGCCTTATTTCAAATAACATGGGTGCACAAATTATTGCTCTTGCCCATGGCTTATGAGCTATCATTCTGGTGTTAGTTTCAGCAGCAAGGTCTTCACCCCAGTCGGTGGAATGATGCATTCCCTGGCAGCGGCATCAGGGGTGTCCTTGCTGATGTCTGGCTGTCAGTCCATCTGCCAGCTGGTGGCCAGTCCCAGTCAACACAGGGTGTGTGGCTTTTACCTTTATTCCTTTCTTACACCCTGTGCTCGGCCCTTCCAGGCCATTCAAGCACGAACCCAAGCATGGGCTTGGTTTCAGGTCCTGTTCCAATCACAAATGAATAGTCAGGGTCATTCCTTTTTTGGTTATCCTGTTTGCTGTTATCTCAAAATGTCATCTTTGAGCATGTACAGACACACATTCCTCACTTCTTTTCCCAGTTCCTGTGAGTCTGCAGTGCCAGCAGGATCAACACAGCTGGGCAAGTGAACTTGCAGGCCACGGCCTGTCATGGTGGGGCTTTGGCCAACCCACACAGGACAGGGACTCCAGCCATGACATACCTGGGAAGTCAATCCTTTGACAGCACTTCCTTCTTGACGGGCTGTAGGCCACCTCGAGTCCTGCCCTTGCCTGTGCGTGACCTGTCAATAAACCTACAGTTGAGCTGTGTTGTCCTGTGCCATCTTTTGTGGTTTGAGGTCAAACCTTGTTATCTCTAGGAAGTCTTTATATAAACCTATTGATAAATCTAGGATTTTGCTTACCAGCTTTAGACTGGCTTCACGTCCTGGGAGGCTGTTCCAGATTTGCTGCAATTTGTTGTTTTCACAGGACATTTTACTGCTCAGACTGTTCTCTGCCTCCTTAGGCAATGATCTCACTTGTCTTTTGCTCTGCCTGAAAGCTATTGCCAAAATTTTCATTTTCTCTTCACCTAAGCTTACACATCAAGTTCTAAATTATTTATTTTGTATTCTCCCCACCTTGCTTACATCTTTGGCTTCAAAATTGCATCTACAATGTATTTTCTGAGAACAGGCCTGACATGAAGATCCTTTCCAATGCTGGGGTATTAGAAGCAGACCTTAAAAGAGGCTTAAAAAAGAGACCTTTCTGACCTGCCTTCCCTCCATCCATACCCTAGCGAAAGCATCATGGCACTGACATCACCCAAAACACTGCCTTTTGCTGGTATCTCTCCCCTGTTTTCTGTAAAGCTCTGCACATTCAGCCCTTAAGGGAGGTCCTCAAAGAGGATCTAAGCAGTCTTGTAAAAGTTACTGAGGGACACAGCTTGCAGTATTAGGTTTAAATCACTTAGGGAAGAGCATGCACTGCTGTGTTGAAAACAGGGATGGCTGAAAACGTGAGATCTGAAACACCTGCAAGTGATCTCCACCAGAAGATCTCCTTTCCTTTCTACTACTTATCACTTTATTAAACTTTGTTCCAGCATATTTGGCAGTTGTAGATAATTTGGCACCAGTTACACATACTGCAATTTTAAAATCCCAATTACAAGGTATAAAACATCTGGCTGAAAAAGTACCAGTTCCTAACAGAAACTTCATTGCCAATCATAAGACAGACACCATGACCTGCAAAAATTTATTTTAAACCAAATATATAATTGGTTATTTGGTTAGTAACTATATAGTTACTAACATATAGTTGGTTTATTACTAGAAAATTATATAGTTGGTTATAGTTGGTTTATTACTAGAAAATTTAGATTAAAAGAAAGGTGTCAGATGAATTGGGAGTGTAGTGAACTCGTGTGCTATTGCTGACTGGAGATTGTCAATTCAGCACTATACAAACGAACAAGTATCTCCTACAGGATATACTGTCTTCTCCAACAGGACCTGCTGGACCAGAACCTGTTGCCTTGACTTTTGCAGTTCTGGATGTTTTCATTCTTTTGTAGCTAGTTTCTCACACCCTTCTATGTAAACATAGCCATGTTATTGTAACTGTATCTTATCATCTACATTCCTTTCTCCTGGACACTGAACTTTGATGGACATTTCCTTTGACCACTGTGATTGAGGGAGAAGAACTCATTTCCTCCAATGAATAGTGATTTCTAAATGTATATGAAATAAAGAAGGCGGGACTTGCTCGCCCTTCCTTCTCTTTCCTCCTTGCTGGTAACAGGTGTCTCTGTCTCTTCTTTTGTGTCATTACTGCGACAAGAACCAGCTTAGATAGTTTTGTGTTCCTCAGTGTATCAGGGTCTAGCATCTACGCACAGAACCAGCTTCATTCCTCCTACGGATCTAATCTGCAATCAAATAACTCATCCATGTTAAATTGCAAATCGAGAGCAGCTAGAAGCTTCTAGACTAAATGCACACAGGAACCACAATTCTTTCCTTCTCCCTACTTACTCAGTTTGAAAGTAAACTAATGTGTACGTTTGCTCGGGGCTGAAATGCATGTTCTCTCTCAGAGGAAACCTGCAGATTTTGCAGTTTACACCCACCTGCTTGAGTAACTACAGGTTCTTCCTTTAGCCTCTCTTGCTACTACTTTCCTTTGGCAGCGGCAGAGCCCACCTAAGGCGGCTGGAGTGGTTGAGCACCCGGCACTGATGCAGCTTTATGCTGGCACAGCTCCGCTCCAGGTTGCACGGCCAGGGCAGACGCAACCCGTACTCCCACAGAGCGAGCTCGCACTTCAGAGCTGCGCATCGCACGGTGCCGCCAGACGGCAAAAAGGCTGGGGAAGCATCTCCGGGACGCTCACCAGCCCGGCGAGCCTCCTGCCTTCCGCCTTCAGTCACCGCGTTTAGCACCGGGGGCCCCGGGGGGGATGCAGGCGCCCCGGGCCCTCCGGCAGCGGGCGGGCTCCGCTCCCCGGCGCCGCCCGGGAGC